>JANJPH010000039.1:0-51780 GCA_030407195.1 [Candida] tunisiensis
ATATGGGTATATGTGTAATTGGTATATTCTCTAATAATTTATTAGGTATAGAAGGTAGTTATATACTAGGTTTAAGTCATGGATTAGTAAGTCCTTGCGGCCCGGCGCGGCCCGCGCCCGCCACCGGCTGGGCCCGCCCATGTGACGGCTGCATGGAAGGTGTGATAGCGGCGGGGGTTAGGGTCGCTGCGTCCGGGGAGGTTAGGATGTGACTCTGGGGTGGCGGTTAGGGTTGGCCAATGTGACATTGGGCGGTTAGGGTTGCTGGCCTGGCGTGGTCTCCTACAGGGTTGGTCAGGGACTGCAGCCGGCCTAGGGTCGGCCTTGCGCCGTCGGCTAGGGTCGGGGGCCTCGGGCGGGCTGACGTGGCGCTACGTCCAGCGGGTTCGGCGACCCTGGGTGACCAGGCGTGAAAGACCAGACCCGCCGGGGCCGTGCCTGTCGGTGGCCGCGCAGCGCCAGGCAGGCACCCGGTACGCCCACCGTCGGGTGACGGCGTGCAGTGTTCCGGCGGCCAGTTCCCGATGGCCCTGACAGGCCCACGACCTGACACTATACGTTAGTAAGCGCCTACGCAGGTGCCGGTGGGACGTCGGCTGCAGGACCGTAGGGGTGAGCCACGGCGGCGGCGGACGCGCTACGACGGCGAGCGGTCCGCCGGCCTGGCGACGCCCTGGCCGGTGGTTGCACGCAGGCGGATGGCTGGAACAGGACAGGGTCCCGCGCCGGCGCGCGCTTGTCACGCACCAGACCTGCTCGCACCCGCTCCAGGGTTAGGGTGTGGCGCCAGACCGCGGCCCACCGACCACACCATCGGAGCCCTTTAGCGCCCCTTGTCCACCTTCCATATGTGGCAACCCGGGCGCCAACGAGCCAGGGCTAGGGTCCGCATGGCCGTTTACCGCGGTGCCGTCGGGCCGCAGGCCGCCGGCGCCGGGCCACGGAGGGCCGACAGCGCCCCTGCATGGCTCAGCCTCTGGCCGGTGGCCAGACTGGCCAGACGCCAGCGGCCGGGCTGGCCAGAAACCTGCGGTGCCGGGCGAGGTTAGTCAGGCGCCTGCAATGCCAGGGCTGTCCAGGACTGGACGCCAGACCCCAGTGGCCAGGCCCGCCGGCCGACGCCCTAGTCCACCGGGGCAGCCACGCAGCCGTGGCGGCCGCAGGTCGGCTCCACAGCCGCGCCAGGGGTCATCTGGCTGGACCACTTGGCTCCCTCGCCTCTGCCGGCCCACCGCCACGCCGGGGTCCGCCGTTTGCGTCGTGCCACTACGCGGGTCCACCGTCGCTGGTCACGGCTACGGTGTCCCACCGCTTCCAGGCTGCTGGCATGTGTTTACATCCCTGCCGGTGGCACGTGTCCACGCTCTACCGCTGCGTACGGCCGTCAGTCGTCGCGTGCGCATCGCCACCATCTCGCCATCCCTCTCCGCCATCGCACCGTCCCACATCTGCATAGACCGCCGCACTGTCTCCATCGCTATCATAGTTCGCCTTATCGCTACCATCTTGCGAGAGCATCGCTACTGTTGGTCGGGCCGTCGCTACCACCGCTACCAATTGCCATCGCTACCATCCCCCTCCTACCTCCACATCGCTACCATCCCCCTCCTACCTCCACCATCGCTACCATCCCACCCATCGCTACCATCCCACCCATCGCTACCATCTCCTCATCGCTACCATCACAACAATCCCCCATCGCTACCATCCACAACACACCATCGCTACCATCGCGACGCGACGTAAACAAACACACGCGATGGACAGCTCGTCGTTCCGCGAGTCCGTTCTGGCGGTCGGCGTGGCGTCTGACGACGAGTCTCGCGCCGACACCGACCTCCCGCCCCTCCGGCGCCGCCCACCCGCCAAAACCGACGTCCCGCCGCCCTCCAGCCCGCCAGTCGCCAACCACCATCCCTCGAGCCCAGCCGCCGTCCACCCGCCCCCAGACGCCGCAATCGCCTCCCATCCACCCCCCTCCAGCCCGCCGCCGACCCGCTACAGCCAGCGCGCTGCCTCCGACATCAACCTGAGCCTCCGCACCCGCGACTTTGGCACCATGTCCACGCGCCCGCCGCGGCCGCTGCCGCAGCCGCCCCAGACATCCCTCTCGTGGATGGACGACGAACTCGGCGAGGAGTGGGTCAGCGAGGGCGAGACAAAAACGTGGCACAGCCGCGCCACCCACCAGAGTCCGCCCTCCGCCCACGGCGGCACTCTCCGCGTCAACACAAACAAGGCCGCCACCGCCGAGTGGAAGCGGCAGTTGCACAAGGGCCAGCCCAAGACCACCCTCGAGTCTATCTTCGTGCCCCCAGAGGCGCCCGGCGCGTCGCAAGACCCACCTGCCGAGGCACACAACAGCGACAAGGCCGATCTGTCGCGTGATCTCATCAACCTCAGCCGCGAGCTCACGAGCCACCTCGAGCAGTCGGTCCCTGACGAGCCAGCTGCAAAACCGCAGTCTAGCTCCCCCACATCGAGCCCCTTTGACTCGTCTGAACAATCGTGGCCCAAGGACCAGATCCCGGCAGAGGAAGGCCCGTCCGACAGCTCTCTAGAGTCCTCAGACGTCCAACGCTCCCCACTCAAAGTATTTGGCAAGCACGACACCTATACAAACTCGCGGTTTGAGGGCCTCATCGGCGAGATCGCAGCTGATGCCTTGGACAACGGCCGTACTGTGGCCGTCGCTCAGCACGAGACTGTCGCCAACGACGAGTTCGCCAGAGAAGCAGACGACTTGTTCACCCGCATCACCGCTGGCTACAGGAGCCATTTGGCGAATCGCAGCGACGTGTCAGACTCGCACGATTCTGCGCTCTACACCAGCAGCCACGGCGGGTTCTACAGCGACGAAACCCAGCCCCATCCGAGCAACTCGAGCCGGCATGACACCTACAGCAGCGGCGCGCACGACAGCTCTGCAAGCCTCTACAACGACTCGCCAAGCAGCGATGAGCGACAGCTCAACTACAACGAAGAGCACAGCGGGGCAACAATGGTGCCTAGCGAGCGCGGCTCGGTGCTTGTCGCGGGCGACGGCAGGTCTAGTGGCAAGCTCGCCGGCAAGCAGTCCGTGACGGCTCTGTACGCGGCCCGTGGCGCATCTATGGCCACAACTGTGGCGTCTGGCAGCGACAGAGAAAAGCGACATCCCCGAATGGCCTTCATTGGGCCCCAGGACGTGGCCGGAATATTGCCCACCCAGGTGGGCAGCATCCAGTATGACGCGCGGCGTCACAAGTGGGGACGGGGTGTGAGTCGCCCGGTGTCTGCTGTCGAGGAATCAGACAGTGATCCCTTTGTTGGTATTGAGGATCTCAGTTCAAACGGCACCATGGAAGGGTCAGAACAGCAGATTCAACTCAAAAAGCGTGCATCTACGCTCGATTCGCGACAGCGCCTAGAGCAGTTCAGTGAAAGTCGGCCTGCACCAAAGGTGCCGTCTGACAGTGGAGACTCCTCGACAGAGTCTGTACCAGGACCTTCTGAATTGCAGGCCCGCGACTATCGCGCGATACATGATCTTGGCATCCCAGAGGCATCCACGCAGCATACCGATCGTGTGACAGGGACCACCGACAACACCGTTGTGGAAGAGAGTGTCGACGGTGTACCCAACGTGCTGCCGTCGTTTGCAGCAGCCAGCACGAGTGTGGCTAGCGCCGGCCGAAACCCAAGTACTGCCACTGTGCGGCAACACCCGCACAGTTCCATCCTGCGGGGTCTCCAAAGCTCCCCTCTAGCAACCCGGGAGGTTACAAATCCCTCTCGCATCGAGCCCTCGTTTAGTCTGGCAGGGAGACGGCTTGTTCGCGTGCTATCCGATCGGGCGCGGCCAGAGGAATGGGATGAGCTGGAGAAGCTTAGTCTCAACGGACAGGGCCTAGAGACGGTCATGGGTCTCGATGGGTACTGCCCCATGCTGGAACGGGTGAACTTGTCTGACAATAGGCTGCGCTTTGTTTCGGGTATGCCGGCGACAGTTTGTGCGCTCAACTTGCGCTACAATCGACTGGACAACATGGTTACGTTTGGGTTCCTGACAAACTTGCAAATACTGGATCTCTCACATAACAGCCTCGAGTCCCTGGAATGCGTAGCACAGTTGCGAAACCTTCGAGACCTCAATATCCGACACAATTTGGTCACTAATCTGCGAGGCCTTCAAAAGGTGAAGGGTCTACAACGGCTTCAGGCTGAGGGTAACCGGCTTGGATCAGTGGACTTTAGCGGCTTCGAATGGCCGTACATGGTTGAATTGGGGCTGCAAAAGAACCATCTGACTAGCCTCACTGGGTTGGAGGCATTGCCTGCTCTGAGCATACTCAATGTCGACCACAATAACCTCAGCAGTCTCTCTCTCACAGGAAATCGTCACCACAAAGGCTTGAAGAAGCTCTCTGCGCAATACAACCGTCTCGAGGCGATGTCAGTGGAAAAGCTGCCTTCACTCAGGGTGCTACGGCTGGATGGCAACTGCCTCCAGGCCGTAGATCATGTCCACACACTGCGTCACTTGGAGGAGGTTAGTCTGCGATCCCAGAGGGTTACAAAAGCTAGCATGGGTCCAGGCTCGCTGGACGGTTTGTGCGAGGTGCAAATGTTGCGGTTAAGCCACAACCGGCTTGAGACCTTCCCGTTCGCCGAACCGTTCATGAACCTACAGACGCTTGAACTGGCCGGGCTCGGGCTGGACGCGCTTCCGGAGCAGATATTCGAGTACATGATCAACCTACGCGAGGTAGACGTTTCATTCAACCGGCTGAAGGATCTCACGCCACTCGCCAACATACCCAAGCTCGCTCGCATATACGCATACGATAACGCCATATCAGACTTGGAACGTGTGGTGGCGGTGGTGGAGGCGTGTGACTGGTTGCGTCTCGTTGATATTCGGGGCAACCCGATAACAGCGCACATATACCCGCCGGTGGTAAGCCGTACAGCGGGGAGCGTCGCAGTGGCTTCACACGAGTTAGGCGCGCAGTATCGGGCAATGAGGACCAAGAAGCTGCACGCAGCATGGGCTGCCGCGGATCAGGCATTCTGCGAGCGACTCAGACGCAAAGAACCGAGTCATTACCGTTTCCGCAACGCCTACCAAGGGTTGATGCTGACAGCGAGCAAGATGCGCCTTAAGTATCTTGATGGCACTGTCTTCGAAAGCCTGGCCCATAAGGAACGCATAACGGAAGTGATGTGGCGAGACGTTATTGATCGGTGCGAGCGGTTACGAACATAAGGACAAAATGAAAATGTCGAATGTATTACAGACCAGAAAAATGTGTGAAAATGTCTATGGACCCGGGGCCCGATAAATATGTTAGTAGCCGCAGATGTTCTCCTGGCTGACATTGCCATAGTCGTGAGGGAAGATGTACTTGTCCCAGAGGTACTGGAAGTCCCATTCCCATGCGTTCTCAGTGCGCCAGGTCCAGAAGATCCAGCCTTTGCCCTGGTCGTAAGCCTGGAGCTGAGCCTTGATCCACTTTTGGGTGTATGCGCCGAGGTTGTAGTGAAACTGCTCCTCGTCTTTGATGGCGTCGCAAGAGCCAAGCCACTCCTGATTCTTGAACTGGCCCTCGTAGCGAGAGCCCTTGCCACGGCCATTGAGCCACCGTTGGCAGTCGGTCATAGCCGCACTCCACTCGCCAACCACGTTCCAGTGCCACTCGGACGCGAGCTGGCGACCCCATTCGCACACGTTCTGGCAGTGGCCATCGGTGTCGAGCTTGAGGAGACCTACATCAAACGCGTGGTAGTTGTGGTGGTCGATCGACACGTGCCAGTATTGGGGCAGGGTCATGAAGTCGTTGAACGCGCCAACCGGTTGGAACGCATCATGGACGATGACGGCAGTGTTGGATCCTGCGTTGCGGACAGTCCAGAATCCGTCGACAAAGAACTGCTTGACCTTTTCGAGATCAAGGGGCATGGGCTCGTTCAGCAGCTCAATGCCGACAACGGTATCGCACCAGTCGTCGCCGCCGTACTTCTTGGCGACATGCTCGACGACCTTGAGGGAGTGGTCGATCTTGTCGTCGTTGTAGACCCATTGGGGGTTGTCCATAAACTGGCCCGAGTTGTCAAAGCCGTTCTGACTGCCGGGGGCGCCGTGGATGTCGATCCACACCTTGAGGCCATACTTGCGGGCCCACTCGAGGGCACGCTCAAAGTAGGGGATCTGACGATAGCTGGCATATTCCCACTCGCCGTCGTACTGCTTGAATGCCCAGTAGCCGATGGGAATGCGGACGGTGTTGAGGCCGACGTCGTTCTTGATGCGGTAGAAGTCGTTCTCGGTGATGAAGCTGTTCCAGTGCGAGTCTAGGAGATCAGCTGGGTCCTGGTTCTGTTCCCGGAAGTACTTGGAGAGGGTGTACTCGTCCACAATCCAGTCTGGGAACGGCTCGAAAACTGACGGGGTGATGAACCTGCGTTAGCAATTGCATTATGTCCGGGCGATCCGCCAAGGCCGTGGGATTTTGAGACCCGCCCTCCATTGTTCGCGAGCCTTTAGCTCATCAAAGGGACGCGTTCTTCTGCTATTTTCGTATCCCTGCATAAGTGTTCGGGCAGCGCACAGCCTTGCGATCTGCCAAGGCGGGCATGGAAACGAGCAAAAATGCTGTGGTGGCGTGAAATTGGCCCAAAAATAGACCTCCTCGGGGCATACGAGCAATCCTCGGCAGACGCGTCGTTGGCCCGGCGCTTTTCATTCCACCTCGTTTGATTTTTCATTCTTTTCGGCTGGCACCTCCCACTGGATAATGCGTCCAACACGGCCCTCGGGCCACACTCACGGTTCGAGAACAAACCAGCCGCCGAGGTTTACGCCACGAACTTTGTCGTCGTAGTAGCGGCCAAGGTCTGCGCAGCCGCCCCGCCGGGTGAGCCGGACGCTTGCTGCAGAAGCGGCCGCCACGAGCGCGGTCAAAGTGGCAAGAAGTCTCATGGTCAGTCGTCAGGTACCGGCCTCCCAACACGGGGCTGTTTCCGGTATATATAGGGCGTCTCAGCCAACAGCAGTGGCCCCGCGGTCGTGGTCAGGGCCCATTCGGATTGCTTTTTTTTCATATCATGTTGCTTTTAACCGGTGCAATGCACAACTCTACTCTGGGCGTTGAGTTTTGAAAAGCCAGGCCAGTTACCATGGAATGGCCCTGCAAAATGCACTGGCTGCCTGGTGTCCAGCCGGGCCGAGGCGGGTGCACGATCCCCCACAGCGCCCCTCTCCCCGTAGCATGCTCGGCTGAGCAAAAGCCCTCGCGACTCGCTGGTGGGCCGCCGCCCACTCCCCGGCGGGCGTCCCTCGTGTCTGAGACAACATGCCACGTCGCCCAGAGCCGCTGGCCACAAACACAAGACCTGCCCGGCGCCTGCTGGCCATGTATCAGCAGGCAGGCTCATCACAGAGTCAGCGGCCTAATGCAGGAGCATCTTGGAGGGGGCCCCGCCGGAACCATTTAATCGCCCCTTCGTGACGTTCTATCGGGGAAACATGGGATCGTCACGCTTGCCGGGGCACCAGGCCCTGGGCCGCCGCCCGGTTCATGCCGTCCATCTGACCCCACCATAGGCGCTGGTCTCGAGATGAACTTTGTCACGTCAGAGCACCGATATTACGCCCGTGTGCGTGGGCAGGCTGGCACATGGCCCATATTAGGACGTGCAGGCAACAAATGTGTTTCGCCGCGACGACGAACCTAGCCACGGCGACAAAACGTAAAAATGGCTGGGCAAAACGCCCCTTTCCAGCAGGGTGTTGTGGCCCGCCCCCAAGCCCGCGCTAGTTACGCCTGCCTTCGTTTCATGTTGCCAAGTGCATGGCGTGGCCCTGCACAATCTGGTGCCTGCGCTGTCTATTGCTTCAGGTCTGGCCCACCGTCCAGCCTCATTCTAACGGCGCCCCTAGCATGTTTAGCTCGCCGATACACTCGTCGCGCGCAGATCTAGTGCGTCGCAATCTGGACCAGTCCAAAAGGCTGGTGTCGAAGGCGACTGCCCACCGTGACAGCACGGCCCGTCACGCGACGTCTGTACGGCCCACGGTCCCCCGGGTTTGTCAGGCCGCGTGGATCCGTCCACGGAGCCCTCCCTTGCCGTGCTATTCCACGGGATCGGATCAGAGACAGCTGGGGTGTCTGAAAAATCGCCAGCCAAGACCCCTCCGCCCTCGACACGTGAATCGCGCATCGACGGAAGGGGTGGAGGGGAGGACCACGCCCTGCACGGCACCCAAACCGTCAGGCAGCGACATACGGCACCGAGCAACAAACGTGTGCCTGGGCCTGCACAGGTACGTTGGTCTTAAAAAGAGCTGGTTGCAACAGCCACTGAGCATGCTATTGGACGCTGGAGGGCGTCAGCCGGCATCGGGAGGCGGGCCTGGGCGGTAGGCGAGCCATGCAAGGCGACTGCTTGTACCCAGCCAGCTCTTGGCCTATGTGGCCGGTAACCCTGGTTCCACGCCGGGGTTGGGCTCGGTGACGATTGGTACCAGTTGTGATTAATCAACGACCCGGCATATCGGGCCCTGGAGGTGCCGCGACGGCACGGCTTCTCAGCAACCAATCGTGACTGTCTCGGACCTTCCATGAGCGGCAGCTACAGGATCGTCGATGCGTAGTGGAAAAGTCCGTTTGTGTGGGGTCGTGGGGGCGGGGGGAAGTGGGGGTTAGTCTTAGACAAACAGGTTGGCGCCGTGCCCACGTGATACAGTCACGGGAACTGGGCACGTGACGACAAATCATCACGTGATGGTTGTTATCACGTGACCCCGCAGCTGTGAAATTTCACTCGACGGACTCAATGACGACGGCACAGAAGCTGAGCCTGCTGACCAGGGCGGTGGGCGGCCTGACGCTGGACACGGCGCGAGCGACCCAGCCGGCTGCTGCTACAGGCGTGCTGACGTTCGTTCGCACGGCAACGAAGCGGTCCGCTGGCAGCACAAGCAACAACCGCGACTCGGCCGGCCGTCGACTGGGCCCGAAGAAATCCGAGGGACAGCGCGTGCAAATCGGCGACATCATCGTCCGGCAGCGCGGTACAAAGTTCTACCCCGGCGAGAACACTGGTCTGGGTCGCGACCACACCATCTACGCGGCGGAACCCGGCTACGTGCGATTCTACCTAGACCCGTTCCACCCGAAGCGGAAGCTTGTCGGAGTGGCCCTCAGAAAGGAGCTGCGACTTCCGACACCACACTGGGAGCCGAGAGTCCGCCGACTGGGCTTCACCCCGCTGACCGATGAGACGGAGATTGAGAAGGAGGTCAATCGCATGTCCAAGAAAGAGTGGTTGGCAACACCCGGCATCCAGGCGGTGAAGCAGCAGCGCCAAAAACAGCGCGAGGAGCGGGCGGCGCGTTATGTGTCTGAGCTCAAGGAGCTAGGCGTGGAATCGACTGAGGCTGCGGCGAACCGCATGGTCGAGGTTCGGGCGTACCTGGTTGGTGGCCGATCTGATGAGGAGGCGCGCAAGCTTGCTGACGACGCGCGCAGACTAGACATCACACTTGCGGAGCAGCGCGGTGAGATTTCTGACGCTAAGGAGCGCATCGAGACCTATACGCAGATGTGCGCGGCGCTCGATGCCGCTGTGGACTTCTGCCCGCGCAAAGAGAAACTGGTGAAACGGTTGAGCGCTGAAGAGCGTGCCAAAGCACAACAGGCCGCCGTGGAGGAGATGAAGCGTCTGGTGGATGCGACCAAGGGCGTTCTCTCCAAGGACCAAGTCGCGAAGATCAACGCTCTTATTCACGATACCGGTTTTGATCTGTCACAACAAGTTAAGTTGCGCCGGGCATACCTCCGGCCGGTTCGTGACGACGGCCGTTTGCCCCGCGACGAGGCGCTCAAGGTCGCGAAGCAGAACAAGAAGGCACGGCTCATCAAACGGTGGAACCACGACGCTGCGGAGACGGAGTACGTTGTCAGACAATAATGTACATAGTGTGTATATACTCGCTTACAAACAATTCGCCGCGTATGGTATCTGTTGCAAAATTAGTATTTGCCCCAAGATGCGTATCGCCGCTCCAGAAAACGAAAGACAGGGAACGTGACCCCAGTAAATAAAAGAGCCATCCAGAGCCCCATGTCGGCACCGTATTCTCCGATTGTCTTTCCGACTGGCCCAACATAATAGGCCTGGCACATGCCCAGCACTGCGCCTACCACACCGAGGAGGGATGCCGCTCCTGCGGCCACACCACGAGGCAGCTTCTCTGGCGTGTTCCAATTCCGCCAGTCGAACGTGTCACGGTAGCCGGGCACCTTGTGCCTGTGGAACAGGAACGCCTCTTCGATGACAACAGTGAAATAGATCATGCTCCAATACCCAATCATGGGTAGGAAGTTGTTCAAAATCTCGTACAGTTTCTTGCGGCCCGCCAGCGCCAGAACCATGTATACCATAGCAGAAGCAAACGCGCAAAGATAGCGAGGGATGCGGGTGATGCGCCGACCCCACACCTGAAGACTCAATCCAATGGAATAAGTGTTGAGGATATTGTTTGAGACAAGCGAGACGTACAGGATGCAGAGGAGGAACTTACCACCACCTCTCCACCGGCTGAAGCCAGCATATAGCAAGCCGCCGTTAGAATACTTGTCGTAGAGCTCTAACCAGTTATTGTCGGCCGTGGCAGCGATGCCGAGGAAAATACCGAGGATACCCACAAATGAGGTCGGCAAAAAGATAGACAGCCATGTCATGAGCAGGATGTGCCACTGCGGCGTCGTCTCGGGGAAGTCGACGTAGTAGTCGGACGCGATAGCAATCCATGCTCCTGTGATGCCAAAGCAGACGGAAAAGAAGCTGAGCCAGGTCCCGACGATGGTGGGTGTGTCTCCTATAGAGTTCTGGCTGGCGTTGAACTTGTCGCTCGCGCTGATGTACAGCAGCAAGAATGTGATATTGACTGGAATCGCGGCCCACTTCTCAAAGGTTTGCACATAACGGATGCCGAAGACTGCGACTGTGAAAGAAATGACAGTGATGATCACGATGCCCAGCTCGATGGGCACCTTGGAGTCTGAGAGGGCTGCCAGGATCTGGCCACCAGTCAGACAGTTCACCACTGACCAACCCAGCAGGGTGATAATGTTGAGAAATGCCACAACTTTAGCAGGCCACCAGCCCATCTGGAACCGGGCGCCGGCCATCTGTCTCAGGCCCGACCGGGGCCCCATGGTGGCGCCGTAGGCGGCCACGCCGCAGCCGAGGAAGCTGCCGGCAATGCCTGCGCTGAGGCTGTCACGCAGGCTGAGGTTGAAGAGCATCGGCCCCAGAAAGAAGCCAGAGATGGAGCTGAGACCCCCGCAGCCAGACAGCCAAAGCAGGATCATAGTGAGATATGCCCGGACGCCGCCGCGCCGCTCCTCGGGCGGGATGCGGTGAATACCGCGAAGTTCCACTCCATAGCTGTCGAGACGGGCGCTGAAACGGAGAAATCTTGCCACGAAGCCGCTGTCAGCGTCCGCCGGGTCCGTGACCACGGTCGGATCACCCTTTTCCTTCAGGTCTACAACGTCCTTCGCCATTTAGTCGTCGCCGATGACTGATTGCCGGCTCCAGACGTAATATATTTTTGACCTCCATGCGTGTCGGCTATTCCTGCGCTCAGCCGTGCGATGTGGCGGGGAAGACGCAGTTTAGCCGAAAGCTTGTTTCGGGTCCGTCAACGGCGTGATCCGCGTCAACGGCGGGTCAATGCCGGGCGCCGGGAGTGCGGGCATCAAGGGGGCCATGCCGTTTGTCAGAGGGAGCCTTTTGTGGCCCGCTGACCGTGCTGGACCCTCGAGAAGGCGACTGGACCCCTTCTGCTGCCCCCTCAGGGCCCCCGCACAATCGACAAACCCGAGCTGACCCGGAGACAGTCACGTGAGTATAGTCTCTCACGTGATACCGCGCGCCGCATCGCGAGTCTGACCTGCATCACGTGACTCGCATCCCCGGGCCCAAATTTCGCTGCGCGAGGTTGGGACTTGCGCAAAAAAAATTTCGCCTGACCATCGCAGAGCGCGGCAACTGACGACCTAGCACTGAGTGAGTATGCCTCGCTGTCTCCTCGAAACGACTGCTTGTACGGAACTCAGGGACCATGATACCTGACTTCCCTTCGTATCTGGACCTGCCGACCCCTCACACCCCTCCTCTCCGCCGCTGCCCCACCGCGCCACTAACCAAGCCCATCATCGAACACTAGACACACCATACAACACCAGGACAGAGAGGATACAAAGATGTCGGTCGCTGCGTAAGCCAACGACTGAGCAACGCGCTTCCAGGACTGTAGCCAGGTCCAGACATCGCCCCATAGACAAGAGATGGCCAAGAAAGCCAAAGAACACAAGGCGGGCACGCCCTACGACCGACCCGCAAAGAAGACGGTCGGTGGCAAGAGTATAGAGTACTACCAGCGACCCACAACACCGCAGCAACACACTAACTGGAAAGAACCCTACGCAATAGGGGAGTCTGACCTGAGTTCCCCCTCAGATGTCAGCATATCGGATCTCGCTGACGACAGTGACGACGCCAATGAGGACGATGACGATGATGAAGATGACGAGCATAGTGTGAATGGCGGTGGCCGAGGGTATGTTGCAGCAAAAGCCCCTCGCCACCGCTACCAGCCGAGATCGTCAGACTCAGACTCAGACAGTGGCGACTCGTCGAGCGACGACGACTCATCCAGCAGTTCGTCAGATGAGAGCCACAATTATATCATTTCTACGCGGGCGCAGCCCAAGAAGGCTCCCTCGACACCCGCGAATTCCACCGCTAGGAAGGCTCCTAAGGCAGCGGTGTCCACCCCTCCAACTAATAAAGGCATGCCGCCAAAGTTGGGGATTGGAGCCTTTCCCTCGGTGTCTACTTTGATCAGCATAAACAACGCAAACCGCGCCGCAAAGCTGGCGGCCCGCCAAGGCTCGCCTAGCGGAGGCTCGCGCGGTGGTAGCCCTGTGCCGGGCAAAATCACCAAGAGAAAGACCCAGAAAACGTCGAAACCACAGCCACAGGGCCTGACAGCGAACGCGCGAGCGCTTACTACGCCAAAAGCCGCGACGGTCGCCACAGTTCCTGGCAGTGTCTCGCGGACCGGTCAGCGAGGTGGTGAGGATGACCTCAGTTCGTTGTCTGAATCTGAGGAGGCAGCTGCGATGGCATTCACGGGTCTGGGCCAGGGTCATGCCGACCTCAGCTCGTTTCTGTATGATGACCTTGACGATGGTTATGTCGCCAACAAAACCACGCCGCTGTCCGTATACATGAAGCAGAAGGAAAGGCAGAGGAGCCAGCACGGAGATTTTCCTCGCGGCTCCATTTTTGCAGGCGCGTTCAACTCGGAAGGCCGTGTCGATGGCTGGGACGAGGGGTACTTTGGGCCTCAGAACGTTGATGCGTTGGAGGCCCTTTATGAAGCCAATCATGCTGAAAGCAAGCCAGACGATGACGATCTATTGCAGTATGAGGAGGACGCTCTGTTTGCCCTGCTGGATACCGATGACTCCGTTGCCTCGAGTTCAGAAATTGGATCGGAGGCTGCTGCTGACGAGTCTGACGCTGCCATTGAGGAGTCAGAGGAGGCAGCTATCGTGAGAGACATGGATGACCCGGCACTTAAATCCTCGTCCTGGGATGATGACGACGATAATGACAGTGAAGAGTCGGATCTATCGCTTGGCGGCGGTGATCCTTTCTTCGAGCCCACAGCTCCAACGGCAACGAACGCCACTTTTCAATCTGCTCCTGCCCTAGACACTGATGACGACTCATACCTTTGGAACTATTTCTTCTCCTCTGGTGAAGGATCTTCCGGTGAGGAGGGGTCAGTGCATACTAACGGCTCAGCTAGGGATCAGCAAAATGGCGGCCTAATGCTGCCGCCGAAGCAGAAGAAGCCAGCCCTGGTGGAGACGGAGACGGGAACTGGTGACTCCACTGATGAAGACGAGAACTTACCGCCACCTAGTCAACGACGAACGGGCACTCAGCGAACAACGGAGATTTTGGGCAGTTCGAATGTGCCAACGCGGCCGCCGGTGCTGGCATCGTGGGTCATGAGTCCAAAGCGGCCATTTGGAATCATCGACGGTTTGGCGTGTCGTAGCTTGGATGAAGATCCTTTCACGTCTAATTCGAGCAATACGGCGCCCAACGGCGACATGCCGAACGGTCACCATCAGCGACGAAGATCGAACTCGCGCTCACGGCCCGCCAAGCGGCGGCCGTCGTTCCACCTGGAGAGTGACGAGCAGAGCGACGTTGCATTGGACGAGTTCATCTACACATCAGAGCTCGACGACGTCAACGATTCGTCCCACGATGACGACACAGGCTTTAGCTACAATGGGAGCTACCCTCTCAGTGCGTTCCGGAACCGTGGTGCGGGCACTCTGTCCCACAACCCGACGACACCATACCAGAGACGGTCGTCGCTGTCGCGGACTAACCCGCATCGAGTGACGCCGAGTAAGGAGGTGGTGATAACACCTGTGCGGTCGCTGGGCAAATCGGCCCGCCGGCGCAGACGTCACCTACAGCAACTAAAGCGCAAGAAGTCGAAGGCCTTCTTGGACAATCAGGAAGCGCCCTCCGGGGATCTCATTGAGGAACTGGTTGGCATCGGGGCACTCTCACCGCTCTTTTCAGGCCTCGGTTGATAGGGATAAGCTCTTTTTTTTGCATTTCGGAGTGTTATGGTTAATACACTATCATGGTTGTAACGAGGTCCGTGCTGAATGGCAATTAGACAAGTATTTGACGTAGTAATATTAATATTACACAAGGGTCGTGAGACGGGCGGACAGCTGTAGCTGCGTCTTAACAGTGTTTGCAAGGTAGACGAGCATGAGGACGTCTTGAAGGTGCGAGTTGAACACTTTCTCGAGCGATTGAGCGTCAACTGATGGTGCCAGGGTGAGGTTGCGGAGTAGGAACTTGCCAATGGCAGTGTGGCCTGGCTCGTCGCCGCGGCAAACGCGTTGCACGTATGCGGAGACCCGCTCCAGCATCTCAAGAACCTCTGTGATGGACCGCTCTAGTGCAGCCATATCTGAAACCACCGTCTGTGTCCGGTCCTCGGCGCTAGCAGCGCGGGAGATGACCTCTAGGCCGCTCCGCTCCACATCGCTGTAGCGCACCTCGTTAGGGACAGGCACAAACAGGCAGTTACCAGTATTCTTCTCGGGCGACACACCAACCGGTGCCGAGACGTAGGTCCGGCAGGACAGATCCACGTCGCCAAGGTCTGAGGACAGGTCGGTGGTCTGGATGGTCAGATGCACCGGTGGGTGCGGATAGGTGCCCTCGGTTTGGCTATAGAAGTCGTGGATCAGGCCAGAGAAGTTGTTGAGGTCATTTGAAGTGGCGTACCACCCGAGGATCACCTCCTTGGGGTTGGCGCGTCGGTGGAGCGCGTACATTGAGCGGTGGTAGTCAATGTCAATCACTACCTGGTCGTCCGACTCCTGGTGTGGCACAGCAAAGGCGTTCCTGATCTCGACCTCCTGGCCATCCTCGGAGCGTACACCTAGGAGGGTGCCGATGACCCGTTGTGTGTCGCCGTCCTTGTCTCGCAGGGCGTGGTCAAGGATCTGGAACAGGGCCTGCGCTTGGACAGACACGCTCAGGGGGGTAGGGAACGCCACTACCTGGCCCGTGGCCCCGACGCCCGTCGGCCGCGTGACGTGGATGGTGTCGCTCTCGCTCATATTCTATTGTTGAACAGCCGGTCCGAATTTTTCACTTTTCACGATGCGAAAAATGACCGTTGTGCGTGTCACGTGACACGTCCATGTGACCATGAGCACGTGACATATTCAGGTGACTACAACACGTGACCAGCGTGACCGAAGCACGTGATATGTTCATGTGACCACAACCTGCACGCCAACGGGCGCGGGGTTTGCAATCGCAACAATTGACATGATGCGGGCATTCACGGCCGCCGAATGGGCCGTCTGTATGCGCCCCCAGGCCGTACGCAGGCTCTCGTCGACGGCGAGGGCGTTTCGGTTCGAGCCTGCCACGGCGCCTTCACCCAATGACCTTCCTCGCAGCCGCAGTCGCCCCCGACGGCCCCTGCGCTCTGCGTTGCTGGGGGCGACTGTCGCGACTGGCCTCTTTTTTGCGTGGGATAACGTGTTTAACGCCAGTGCTTTCACGCGCACAGTGCGGGCCACGGCGGTGATGCTCACCGTCGCCGCCGACTACAAGATGAACTTCAAGGAGGGACGCGATATTGCCGCGCTTCACGAGCGCAATGCAGACCGAATCCACTGGCTGCTGACGACCAACAAGGGTCTCTACATCAAAATTGGCCAGGCCATGGCCGTCCAGGCTGCTGTCCTGCCTGCGGCGTTTCAGCGCAAGTTCGCCAACATGTTCGACTCTGCGCCGCAAGACTCGTGGGCTGAGGTTGAGCAGACCTTCATTGAGGAGGTTGGAATGCGTCCAGAGGACTATTTCTATCAGATCGACCGCCGCGCTGTGGCTTCGGCGTCAATCGCACAGGTGCACAAAGCTCAGCTCAAGACAGGCGAATGGGTGGCGGTAAAAATTCAACACTCCAATATTCGCAAGCAGATATACTGGGACCTGGCCACATACCGCTGGACTATGTGGCTGTATGATCGGGTTCTTTTCAACATGCCCATCTACTTTGCCGCGCAGTACGTTTCCAACCGGATGCAGACAGAAGCCGACTTCCTCAACGAGGCTGAGAATATGGAGACAATGCGGGGCCTGGTTGCTGCTGATCGCGAGCTCTCAAAGGTAGCCTATGTGCCGAAAATCTACCGTGACAAGGCACCACCGACACACCGCGTCCTCACCGCCGAGTGGATTGACGGCACGCCGCTCTCTGACATCCCGGCTCTCGAGCGGCGTGGGTTCTCGAAAAGAGAACTCATGGACACCGTATTGAACCTCTTCTCGAAGCAGATGTTTGCCTGGGGAGTAGTGCACTGTGATCCGCATCCTGGCAATATGATTGCACGGTGGAATCGTCGTACGGGCCGCTCGCAGGTGGTGCTGATCGACCATGGGCTCTACGTCTACCTCAAACCCGAATTTCGCGAAGAGTATTGCCGGTTGTGGAAGGCTATGTTCTCTGTTGACCATCGCACTGTGACGGAGCTGGCCACGAAATGGGGCATTGGGACTCCGGAAATCATGGCTTCCGCGACCATGCTGCAGCCCTACGAATCGGAGTCGGGCGAGAGCAGAAAGATGTCCACGTTCGAGAGAGAGCAGCACCTACGGGAGCGGCTCCAGGACTTTATCAAGGATACCACAAAGATGCCTTTGGAGTTGTTGTTCTTGGGCCGGACAATGAGAATCCTGCAGGGCAACAACCAAAGGTTTGGTTCGCCTGTGAACCGTGTCAAAGTGATTGCCATGAATGCGTCCCGCGCGATGGCAACGCACCCGTCGACGTGGCTGGGGATGCTGGCTGCGTACAAGGACCACATAGTTTTCACCACCGTGGTCTGGCTAACCGACATGTGGTTCTGGTTCTCTCGGTTGAACCAATGGCTATTTGGCGAAAAGGACCGCGGCATGGAGGATGCGTTGGAGCGGCAGCTGATCGCTTCGGCGCGGAAGATGGGGTTTGAGATTGAGGAGGGAGTCCTTTACGAAGGCTGAACTGTAAATAGGCCTTACTCATTGTACATAGTAGAGCACAGCTAGTGGTCTCAATCTGGGGCCACCCAATAGACTTTGGCATCATTTGCGACCTTTTCCCTTTTCTCGAGTTGGGATGCGAAAATCAACGCTGGAGTGCAACGTGTTCACGATGAGACTGACAGTGCTCGTAGCGATTGCGGCCGGCGCAGGGGCCGTGAGCCTCCCACGGGGCGTCCTGGAGCGCGGTGAGTGAGGTGCCGCTCAACCTCGGGCCAATTGCTGACACAGACGCCGCGAAATACCAGCCAGACGCCAACGGGAAGTGGACATGTCTCGGAGCACCGCACATCAGACTGGACTGGAGCCAGGTAAACGACGACTACTGCGACTGTCCTGATGGCAGCGATGAACCAGGGACTTCTGCCTGTGCTGCGCATGGTGGCGTGTTTTACTGCCGAAACGCGGGACATCTCCCCGGAGTCCTGCCGGCCTCGCGCGTCAATGACGGCGTCTGCGACTACGATGTGTGCTGCGACGGCTCTGATGAGTGGATTTGGTCCGAGGAGCGTGGTGAGCCGGTCCGCTGCCCAGATCGTTGCAAAGAGATCGGGGAGGCTTGGAAACGGAAGCAGGCTCACGAGGACAAGATCATGAAACAAGGCCTCGAATCAAGGCGAAAGCTAGAGGCCGAGGCTTCCAAGAAGAAGGAGGAAGTCAGGAATGAACTGCAGCGAGTTCAGACGGACCTTCAGACGAAGCAGCGGCAGCTTCAGCAAGCGACAGCTGCTTACAATGTGGCGCTTGAGGAGGATGCCGAGCGACGTGATGCAACAGGTGCTGGCGCCGTTCCAGAAGAGGTATCGCGGGCGCGGGAGACCATTGAGCAGCTGAGGGATGCATTGGTCGTGCACAATACTCGTGCCACCCAGCTAGAAAACCGACTGGGCGCCCTGGAGGCTACGCTTAAGAAATTGAAGGACGGCTACAATCCAAATTTCAACGACCCAGAGGTGAAAGCAGCAGTGCGTGCCTTTGAGGACTATCAAGCCGAGGAAGGCAGTGCCGTGGACCCAGCTCCTGCGAACCTCGACGTGAACCCCATCCTCGAGACTTTGCAAACCTACCGGCCGCCCGCTGCCGGGGGTCTCAAACACGAGCTTTGGCGCGCTCTCCCGCACGGCGCTCGCAAGACGATCAACAAGGCCGTCCTATCGCTTGTTCAAAATGGAATTCTTGCTGATAGCTGGCTTCGAGCTGAAACTCCAGGGGAGGAAGGACCTCAGGTGAAGGCTCAACGTGAGCAGAAGGAGACGCTCGAGCGCGAGGTTGGTGATCTCGAAAGAAAGCAGACTGAACTTCGGAACGATCTAACCAGCAAAAATTACGGCTCCAATGAGGTACTCCGTGCCTTGAAGGACCAGTGCGTGACTGCGGACATTGGTGACTACGCCTGGGAGCTGTGCTTCTTGAAGAATGCTCATCAAAAAGGCCGCAAGAAAGGCAATCAGGGTCATAACTCGCTGCTAGGTAACTTCAAGTCACTTAAGGAGTCCGGGGACAAAGTTGAAATGACATTCGCAGACGGAGCGCAGTGCTGGAATGGTCCACGACGAAGTGCACGGGTGGAAATTACTTGTGGACCTGAGAACAAGATTCTGTCGGTGACTGAGCCAGAAAAATGCGAATATCTTTACAAAATGACTTCTCCGGTTGCCTGCTTCGAGCAGACCCGCCAGGAGCCCGAGCTTCTAAGAGATGAGCTATAATACATCGTGAACCATCAGTCTACCAATTCCATTCCCAACCTGACCGCAGATTTAGCTCTGGAGGCACCTTGATGCGGTAGATGATGCGGTGGAGCCACTCATTGACGGCCTCAGTGTTGTAGCGAAGCAGTGTGGCAGTGACTTGCTTCACATGCTCCTTTTTACGTTTGATGGCCTCGGCGGGATCTGGTTCGGAGAATATCTGGTCCAAGACATCGAGGTCAGTCTGACCCTCTTTCTGGAGCCACACTGCGTCTCTGTCAAGGTAGCTGTACGCCTTGAGAAGCTTTTCTGTGGCGACGATAGGCGAGCCTGCAATAAGGGACGCAGGCACACTGGAGCTTGCCTTGTAGGTGTAGTAGCTCTCCTCTGCGAATGCTGTCAGCGTGGCGAACGTGCGGCTCATGACATAGTAGAAGTCGTGGAACGAGAGATCAGAGTCGATGTGGACACGGTGCTTGAGCTGCCGCGGCACTGTAGGCGGCGTACCATGACCGATAAGACGCAGCTCAGTGTCGTTGCGGGGCATTGCACCAAAGTCCTTGAATAGGCGATTATAATCACGACGACGGGAGTCGTAATCGCCCTGGAGCGCAAAGGAGTAAGGGGCAACTTCACGATCATTGTCTGAGTTGAAAGTGACGGGAAAAACGGGGACGAACGTCTCGATGGTTGCGGTGCGATGCGGTTTCTGCCAGCCCTTGACAACTTTGTTGACCATGGTGTCCATGACATGCCCCGACAGGGTCAGGAACGTAACCTGGTTCTTCTCTATCCAAGGGGTAATCATGTTGTAGAAGCCGTAGTCTGAGCCGCGCGCCCAACGGTCTGCGTGGTGGATGGTGCAGAACAGATGCGTCCCGGCGTCCAGCATCTTGGCAAAACTCTCGGAGTGGTCTTTGACGTCGATTTCGCAGGTGACGCTAACGAAAACATCGGGCGCGGGGTTAGTTGTGTTGTCCACCTTGAGATCTGTGTCGCGTTTGGGACGTGCGACGTTCTTGTGGCTCTGTGCAATGGGCTTCATGATGTCGAGGATGTTGAAACGGGTAAGCTTGTAGTACTGGTAGACCAACGCGTTCGGCTGATTGGCAAACGCGTAGAGCAGCGCCGTTGACACCTCGTCGTGGGACCCGCCGCTCTCGCATAGCGTGACACGGAGAGGCTCAGGGATGGGCGAGCTGCCGTCGCGCCAGGAGTCGAGGCCCAACGCCTTCTTGCCGTCCTGCTGGGCCTTGTCGGCGACGTTCATGGGCCTAGGCATGGGCGCAGCCTGTTTCTCTGGCTGTGGAGCCGGCGCCGGAGGCGGTGTCTGCTTGTTGGGGGCGTCGACGACACCCTGGTCAGCGGGGGGTGCTGCCGGTGCCTTGTAGGCGCCGTGAGCGGGGAGGCGGGTGAGATAGTCGTACTCGGCGCTGTTCCAGAGCCATACCGAGGTCAGGAGGATGGCCGCCGCCCCGAACAGGAGCAGCAGTGACTTGCGCCTCAGCATTGCCAGGTGTGTTGTTGGCAGATCGCGGTGAGCTATTCGTCACGTGACGAGCGCGCACCTGTCAGAAATTTTTGTTTTAATATGGGGTATGCAGGGATACGGAATATGGCAGGAGGGGGTTAGGGTGGGGGTTAGGGCGGCTGATGGGCTGCAGAGGGAAAAGGGTTAGGGCTGGGCGAAACGGGTTACGGGTTAGGGGCACGATAGGCTGAACTGGGCCTCGGCGGCTAGGGTTGGAGATAGACCGAGAAAAGAAGACGGAAAAGTTTCGTTGCCACGCAATGGCCGAGATATTCGAGGTTTGCGACTTCAGCAGAGGCGACACGGCCCCTGCTGAGCGGGTGGCACGGCTCAAGGAGCTGCTCAAGGCCGACACGCCCCCTACCATCACCACCAACGACGTGGAAAAGGAAGGATCGCCCGACGAGGATCGCGATGGCACCGCGCCGCTCCACTTGATCTGCGAGTCGCTGCCAGCCGAGGCAGACCAAGAGACCATTGACGCCGCCCTGGCAATGGTGGACCAGCTTTTCCTATGGGGAGCGGGCTGGCTCCAGCTCAATGAACGCGGGGAGACACCTGGCTGCATTCTCGTTCGGCGCCACCTCGCCGACGGCACGCTCTATCGCAAGTTCGTCGAGGCCGGCGTTCGTGCGGAGAGGCTTCTCCGTCTGCTCGCGGCGGACGCCGCAAACGACTCGGATGAAGAGGGCGCGGAGCCGAATGCTCCGGCCAGCGAGGAGCAGACCCCCGCCGCCGACCAGGCGACGTATCTGCGCACAGAGCTCGAGTACACAAACTCGAAGCTCGTGACAAAGGGTCGGAACGACGGCGTGATGATGGACTGGGAGGACGAGATCATGCGGCAGAGCGCCGTGGTGCTCGTGCCGGAGGTCGGCAAGGGCGCCGTCCTCAACGTGGGTTTCGGCATGGGCATCATTGACGGCTACATACAGGAACGCAAGCCCGAGAGACACTACATCTGCGAGGCACATCCCGACGCGCTCCGCAAGCTGCGGGAGGATGGCTGGTACGACAAGCCTGGCGTGACAGTTCTGGAGGGCCGGTGGCAGGAGCAGCTGCCGAAGTTTCTGACCGACGGAACAACGTTCGATGGCGTTTACTACGATACATTCTCGGAGACGTACAACGACCTGCTAGAGTTTTACGACACAGTAGTGGGCCTGTTGTCCTTTGAGGGGACGTTTTCCTTCTTCAATGGCCTTGGTGCAGACAGACAGGTGTGCTACGACGTGTACAAGGAGATTGTGGAGCTCGACTGCGAGGATCTCGGGCTGGCTGTGCAGTGGCGCACACTCGCGGTAGACTTTGACCCCACTACATGGGATGGCATTCACAAGCAGTACTTTGCCGTCCGCGACTACCAGATGCCCCTGATTCGCTTTCGACAGTGACGGGCTCGCGACGACACCAACTAGCAGTTTCCGGCCCACGGAACCACCAGCGGGAGCGTCCGCTGCTGCAAAACGAGGGACCCGAGTGGCGAGGCGAGCGCACGTGACCGGCACCCGCGGCTTATCTTCCCAAACGGGAAATCCGTTCGTATCCGTCGGTTTTGGACGGGCTGGGGGACCGGGTAACCCCACAGCCGAGCCTCGACGTGAAAATCATGATCTGAGAGTGTCGAGCCACTACGGGGCATAAAAGGCAACCGGTCCTATCACATCGCGTGGACATAAGCATGGGTTTTATCACATCTCTGGAGGTACCGGCCCGGTTAGATCCCGTCGTGGCGTGGATCCAGTCGGCGCCACTCTGGGCCTCCGTGCCAGCCGTCCTTGTGACGCTCTTTGCGGCGGCCGTCATCCTCAACATTCTCAGACAGCTTCTGCCAAAGTCGCCACATCGCGTGCCTGTCGTGTTCTACTGGGTCCCCTGGGTGGGCAGCGCCGTCACATACGGCATGGCCCCATACGACTTCTTTGAGCGCAACCGTCGCCGTCACGGCGACGTGTTTGCGTTCGTCATGTTTGGACGCACCATGACCGTCTACCTGGGACCCAAGGGCCACGAGTTTGTGTTCAACTCCAAGCTCGCTGACGTGTCCGCTGAGGAGGCCTACACCCATCTCACGACTCCGGTGTTTGGCAAGGGCGTCGTCTACGACTGCCCCAACCATCGCCTCATGGAGCAGAAGAAGTTCGCCAAGGGTGCGCTCACCCGGGACTCGTTCCGGTCCTATGTGCCGAAGATCGTCAAGGAGGTGACCGACTACATTCGCGGTAACCCGCACTTCCGCGGCAACCACGGGACCACGGACGTTCTCCACACGAACCCCGAAATCACCATCTTCACCGCATCTCGCAGTCTCCTTGGCGACGAGATCAGAGAGAAACTGGACACGACGTTTGCTGGTCTTTACTCTGACCTCGACAAAGGATTTCAGCCCATCAACTTTGTGTTCCCGAACCTCCCGCTCCCGCACTACTGGGCCCGGGACAGTGCCCAACAAAAGATCTCGCGCACCTACATGGAGGTCATCACTCGGCGCCGTCGTGAAGGTGATATCGCCGACCGGGATCTCGTCGACGCGCTCATGAAGACGAGCACGTACAAGGACGGCGTCAAGATGACCGACCAGGAGATCGCGAACCTTCTGATCGGCGTCCTTATGGGTGGTCAGCACACGTCTGCGTCGACTTCTTCGTGGATGTTCCTCCATCTGGGCCAGAAGCCAGAGCTTATCGACGCGCTCCTGGAGGAGCAGAAGCGTGTGCTCGGAGAGGATCTCCCTCCTCTGACATACGAGGCGCTCCAGGATCTGACATTGCACAACAACTGCATCCGTGAGACGTTGCGTATGCACTCGCCGCTGCACTCTATTTTCCGCAAGGTCATGAATCCTCTGCCCGTGCCCGGAACGGAGTACGTCGTGCCGCGCGGCCACTACGTGATGGTGTCTCCGGGTTATGCCATGCAGTCTGAGGAGCATTTTATCGACGCCGCCGAGTTCAATCCCATGCGCTGGGAGCCTGGTAATCCTGCTGGCACCCCTGCCACCGGCACGGCAGCGCCTGATGCAGCAGGAGCCACCGTGGACTACGGCTTTGGAGCCGTGGCTAAGGGCGTGTCGAGCCCGTACCTACCGTTCGGTGGCGGTCGCCACCGTTGCATTGGTGAGCAGTTTGCATTTGTCCAGCTGTGCACGCTGCTTGCCACATTTGTCCGCGAGTTCAAGTGGACCCTCCCCGAGGGCCGTCTTGACGTGCCGCCTGTAGACTACCAGTCGATGGTCACACTGCCGTCGCACCCGGCTGAGATTCAATGGGTCCGCCGGACGCCCCTATCTGAGCAGAAGAACTAATACCGCTAATACACTAATTGTCATGATCTCTTCTCGGCTCACTTCGATTTCTCGCCGCGCGCGCATTTCTCCACAAATTTTCCACAGCAGGTCCCAATTCACGTGACTCAGTCCACCGCCACCATGACCGAGCAAACACCCCCCAAGGGGGTCATTATGCCCCCGCCTCAGGTCCGGGAGGTCATCGAGAAGACCTCAGGGTACGTGCACCGCAACGGACGGCATTTCGAGACCCGGATCAAGGAGTCGGACCAGCACCAGTCGAAATTTGGCTTCCTGTTTGAGTCGGACCCATACCATGAATACTACCTATGGCGGCTCGACGAGTATGCTGCTGGCCGAGCAAGTGGTGGAGGCGCGGCCAACGGCAGTAGTGCAGCTGAGGCTGCTCCGTCGACCTCAGAAAAACCGTTCAAGCCTCCTGCAGAGTTTGAGTTCTCGGCGGACCTCCCGCCAATGTCTGCACAGGACCTTGATGTCGTTCGGCTAACGGCGCTGTACACGGCCGTGAATGGCCTGTCGTTCCTGACTCCTCTACAGCAGCGCGAAGGGCGGAATGTGCAGTTCGACTTCCTCGAACCTCGTCACTCGTTCTACGGCCTCTTCCGAGCTCTGGTGGCACAATACAAGCGGCTTATAGATGTAAGCCCCGACCTCCGCGCCAAGATAGATGACGGTGCTCGAAACAGCCATGCCGTGCTAGAGGCAGCCAAAGCTCGGGCAGAATATCGCGCGCGGCGCGCTGAAGAGGATAAGAAGGCTGCCGAAGAGGCTGAAAAGGAGCGGATAGCCTATCAGGAGATCGACTGGCATGACTTCGTGGTTGCAGAGACTATACAGTTCACTCAGCGAGACCACGAGATCACCTTGCCCGCACCAGTGTCCTTGGCGGACTTGCAGTTCGCGTCGCTGGAGCAGAAGCGACGAGGTGAGTTCCGCATCGAGGAGGCACCACCAGATTTTGAGCCGGCACAGTCAGAGCCGGTTGACGCCCCTGTGACGGCTCCAGAGACCGTGCCACAGGACCGGGATTCGGAGGAGCACGCAGCGCCTACGCAGCGCCAGCAGGCGTGGGAAACGCGGCAGGCGGCGACAGGCGGCGGTAAGCCCCTCAACATTCGAGCAGCAGGAACGTCTCGTCGCGCACAGTTGAAGCAGCAGGAGCGCACCATCAGGTGCCAGTTCACGGGCCTGGACGTTCCCGAGTCCAAATGGGAGCAGCACATGCGAACCATCATGTTGGATCCGAAATGGAAGGCAGAACAAGCAAAGGCTGAGGCACGCAAGGCCACGACGAACCTCAGTACTGCCGATGTGAGCGCAAACGTCAAGCGGTTTGCAGCGCAGCGTCCCGACCTGTTTGACGCCGAGAGCCGTCCGCGGGAGCCGCCTACTGGCCCTGCCGCCGAGACTGTCCAGTGGGACGGCTACGCTCGTAGCCGAGAGTCCGTGCAGCGGCAGGCTCACGCCGCTGAGTCACCAGAAGAGATAGAGCGGCGCAAGCGGGAGCGTCGAGAGCGAGAAACCGCTATCGGACCTGGTCCCGTGCCGAAAAGGCCCCGAAACTGAGTGCTCCACACACCTGTACCATAGACCACGAACGAGTTACGACAACAAGTCTTTTTGGTTGTAGATCACTGCGACCACAACTATAGCTGTATCGAGCGCGCAAAGCGTCGCTGCGTCGCCTGTCTTTGTCTTCTGGGCGATGGCCTGTTTTGCGAGCTCCCGCACGGTCGACGTCTCGTCCGAGGTGAGAACGTCTGACAGCCGCACCAGCAGTGCAAACAGCCAAGCGCAGAGCTCTGCTGGCAGCTGTGGTGTCCTGACCCACTTCTTGTAGTGGTCCAGGAGCCGCAGCACCGTGCCCTGGTCCAGTCGCATCAGAAGCTGGGGTGTGGGCAGCTGCTCCTTGAGGAAGGCTCGCCACCCGGTCTGGCTGGTCGGAAAGGCAGGATGCTGGTCCAGCGGCTTGCACTCCGCGAGCTTGGACCGCTGCAAGCGATATCGCCGCAGAAGGCCCAGCTGCCATGGGGTCAGACCGCGCTCCTCATACGCAAGCTCGACGCCCGGGGGGGCGGGTGTCCGCGACAGCGTCGGCCGAACCAACGGCCGGTAGCCGTCGTCGTCTCCTCGGGGAGCGGCCGTGGGCTCAGGGACCTGTGGTCGCCGCCGTGCAACGAAGCTCGGCGCCGCGGCGGCCTCTCTGCGGACCGAGGCCAGGTACGCGAGAGGGTCGAGCTGTGGCGACCCCGTGTCAGCGCCAGCGGGCCCCGGCTGGAGCGGGAACGCGCTCCGCTGGCCGTAGGTCTCGTCCAGGGGGCCCGAGGTCGCCTGCGTGCCCTGCTCGTTGCCCCGTGGCGCTGTCCTTCGAGCCATGGGGGTTCGTTCACGTGATATGTTCACGTGAGTTCGTTACCCGCCATTGCGGGCGAAGAGAATCGCTCACGTGATGTCCTCACGTGATCGTTGCCCCGGGTAGCAGAGAAAGGCAAGAGGAACAGTCACGTGAGTGCTATTACCCGCCTGCGTTATCCGCCCGAATGCAGGGCTGCGCGCATGCGCCGCTATCAACAACCCCGACGGTTGCTTTAGCCGCAGCAAGTACAGGCATCTACACACACACCACTACCTCCACACACAATTGCCAACTTCGCAACACGGACAATGGGTAACCTCGGCAGCAACGACTTTGTGCTGGTGCTAATCGCCATCTTCTTCCCGCCCATCCCTGTCTGGGTCCGGCGCGGGATCTGCTCGGCAGACTGTCAGTAGCCAAGACATTCGCCCTTCTCGCCACCCTGACGCTCGTCTTGCTAACACAGCGTGGATCAACATCTTGTTGTGTGTGCTGGGCTTCATCCCCGGCCTGATACACGCCTTCTACATCATTGCAAAGTACCCTGGCGGCTACCAGTACGGTGAGTACGACCCCGAGCGGACCCAGGTGGTGTATCGGCAGGTCCCGCCAGGCCAGGCACCACAGCCGCCGCAGTCGTCGCAGCAGCCTCGAGAGCAGGGCTACGGCGCCGTTGGTGAGCACCACCCACCAACCTACGCAGAAGTGGTCAGGAAAGGCAAGAAGTAGCTGATGTCCGTTGCCCGAGAGAATACATGCTAAGACAAGGATATGTCGAGCAACCGTCCTACCGCGTTGCTGGCAACGCACCCTACCGCCAGAGCCACCACGTCCCTGTGGCGGGCCAGTACGGCGCCATTGACAGCCAGCACCCTGGGGGTCACGCCCAGCCTGCCGCGGGCAAAGGCAACCCTCCGCCCTACTACTAGTGTCCACAGCCCCCATGGGCGGTAATATATTTTAGTATGGGCGCTCGCTGTCAGATGTCCCGACCGACCAAGAGCCCAGCAGCCTCGGCGTCTGTATAGACAAACACTTCTCGTCCAAAGTCCTGCACTCGAAGATCCCGCCGTCGGCAGATCTCCAGCGGCCATCGGATGCATTCATACACCTCTGGAGGTGCCAAATGCTCGAGACGTTTGGCGACACGCTGAACTTCGACCAATGGCCGGTCCCGCACCCAGAAGCAGCCTCGAACAAAATGCATGAATGCACAGTAGTATGCCACGATAACCATTGCAAATGGTCGCCGTTGACGTCCCAATCGAATGAAATCAGGGGTCACCAACATGGCGAACGCGATGATGAGTGTTCCGGGCGAGTATAATGCAGTTTTGTGTACGAAATAGTTGAGCTCATCCAAGTTCTGCTTGTACACGTCAGCTTCCTGGACACTGAGTTTGCCTTCTCTCCTGTGCATGTTGATTAGCTCAATCACTGGTGAAAGAACTGTCAGTCGCGTGCAATTGCTGCGGTTCACTTTGATGTCATCGTCTAACCGCAGGATAGGACTGACGATAGAGCCGTAGAGGGATCGAAGCTTCAGCGCGACGATGCTCATGCTGCCCTTCGCCAGCGAGAAAAAATCTGGGCCTGATACCGGCGTTGTGTAGCCGCCCGAGCGCTGGCGTTTTGGTGTCATGTCTGGAGCGCCCCTGAAAGCCTCCCGCTCATCGACGATACTACCCTCGGAAGAAATGTCCCATTCGCCGATCCTTCCCACGCTTTGAAGCTCATAATAGGGTCGCTGCGGAGCAGGCGATTGCGCAGGCGTTGCAGCTCCAGATGCGGCACCTGAATCGTCGTTCAGGAGTGGCACCATGTCAGGCGACCCAAACGCGAATACAAAAATGAGCATTGACGCAACGAAGAGCGCAACGCAATTGGTGTCTGATATGCCCTGAATGCTGGGCGTCAGTGTTGTGATGGCTTGGCTGAAATGATGGTTTGCAAGGAGCTCGTATTCCAGATCGTGTCGTAGATGGCTCAGATGCTGTGCTGAGGTGGCTAATATGGCGTGTGCTAGGTAGTCGAACTTAAGGCCGATCTCCGGCACATATTTTTGCCAGATGGCGAGCACAGAGGGCCGCCCTATAGCGACACCCTTGGAAGCACTGTTCGCGTAGTGATGAAGAAGCTGCAAGTCCTGCAACGTGACGTTCAACATCCGGCACTGGGACACGGGCCGTGGAGTTGTGACCAGCTGCTTGCTTGTGTCTGACCGTGCCGCTACTATTTCCTCTGGAGGCTCTGGTCCCATTACCATCTCATCTGATGCTGCCACAGACGGGGCTCTTGAAGTCTCATCTGACCCAGGCCCGCCGGTAGCGGTGTCTGAGTTTGCACGACCTTTGGGCGGCGAGGCTCCTTGGTAGCCGTGCGAGCCTGTGCTCGGCGACGATGTCGCAGATGAACTTGTCAGTGAATGCTCCAGCGAGCTGGACGAGCTGGTGGCCGACACCGAGGGGTGGCACACGTGCCGTGCCTGAGCGGGAGGGTGAGCACCTGCAGCGATAGGCACACGGACCCGGTCTAGTGACATAGAATGCAGAGCTGGTGACGCGAATGGTGACAATTTTGGCGACGAGAATCGGGGGTCACGAAATGCATGTATGGAGTTGGGTGGATGACTGTGTTGGGGATAAGCTGGAGGCAGAGGGCCTACAGCAGAGGCAGGCATGACTGGCGAGACACCGGCTGGCCCCAGCGGTGGCGTAGAACTGAGGGAAGCATGGCGCACGTCTTGAAGGCCCGGCGAAACACTGGGAGACGGGCCAATGACGCCTACGTGGCTGGGACCAAGGTTCGCTGGCTGAGCTAGTGGATGGGGTTGGCTCACGTGGCCCATGGGGGCACCGACTGGGGTTGTCAGTGGCACGGCCAGGCCTGAGAGAGGGCGCGCGGTCCGTGGGTAGACGCCGCTTAGGTGTGAAGGCAGCTCCAAGTCTGGGTGTCGAGCATATGCTACATTGTTTGGTCCTAGCACCGCGCCTGGAGGGGGTTGGCCGTCTACCAGTGGCACCGGGTAGAGGCAGACCTTGCGACGCCTCTCGCATTTCTCGCAGCCGGGCTTGCGCTCGTCGCACTTGATTCGAAGCTTCTTGCAGTTGAGACAGCCATTTCGGCTCTTGTGGTGAGCCTTGCGCCGCCGTTTACTCTGGGGTTCTTCTGTCATGGCTCGCTTCAAGCCTCTGGATCCCACATGCGTGGGTACCCGTGGGTCCATATTAACCGGCGGGGGACGCGGTTGAGCCGTGTCTGAGTAGAAACCCAAATGAAAAACACAAACGAACAACAACAAATTCACAATGAAATAGTCTCTATTTGGTGCTCTGAGTCCATATAGCGCGATACGATCACTGGGTCTTGACCTCCTGGTCCTTCTCGACCGCCTCGACGTGCTCGTTGCTCTCGAGGGTGCTCACGTGGCCCTCCGGGTAGCTCACGGAGAAACCCTTGAACAGGGTGTACTCGTGCTTGATGTCGCCGCCTGCGTCCTTGACCTGCTGCTTCACCTTGTTGACCTCGTCGTCGGTAGCGCTCTCCTTGAGGCGGACCTGCGTTAGACGTGGTTCCAGGACAGAGAATGGCACGTCCGCATCCCGAATGGCCGTCTCAGTGAACATAGTAGCTGTCCTCAATGCTAAGTCTCGGACTCTTCCTATCAATTGTTTCTAGCATCATGTCGGCGGGGGGCGAGGCGAGGGCGCTTCAAGGCGGGCGGGTTTTCCGGGGCAGGCGGCCGCCCGGGGACACCCATTGGCGCGATGGCGCGGGGCACTCACGATGTAGTCATTGTTGGCGGGCATTCTGGGCAGTCTCGTGTGGAGCAGGCGTGTCAGGTACCGAATGGTGGTGTGAGCGGCCGCCCGCCGCGATTTTGCCCGCTTATAAATGGCTCGGCGTCTGGGAATCGCTTGCCGTGCGGCGACGCCTATGTCGTCATTACCCTATGGGGCTAAGTCACGTGTGGTGTCACCTGACCATGTCACGTGCTTTGGATCGCTGGCCCTCTGCGAAAGTCTGTGGTAATGCTGAACGGTGAACGGGTAGACTGGGGGCGTGAATTCCACTAAAGAACGCAAGTAATCCTGGGATCGTCCCCTTTTTAACTAGTCACCGTGTTGTCTCAACTATACATATGGCACCTCTCCATCTTCCATAGCGGAATAGCGCTGATACGCGTCATTCGCTTCCTTGCAGCACTCCCACTCGCTTCCTGATATGGAGTGGCAGTGGCCAATGAAGTATCTCGCGGCAGTGCCTTTTTGCGCATATCTGCCAACATAAGATCAGTCTGCAGGCACTTGATTTCACCAATACCGTCAGCGACCAGGTCTCGCTTGACTGATAACAGTGATCATAATGCCTGCTTCGCCTGTGGTGTCCCTCAGCCTTCGACAGTGATATGATGGTGTCCGTGCGAAAATTTCGGAGAAACACTCTCCCAAGAGTAGAGTTCGCGGTGCCATATCGATACTCAATGGAGTTCCATGCAACGACCATCCGTCTGACTATAGACGAGAGATGTCAATCCTGCAGGCAATGCCTTTATCAGAGCGTTTTCGGCTGCCCATTGCCTTGCTAGTATTTCCTTTAATGCTGCCTTATAGTAGCTAGCCAGGAATCCCTTAAATCTCAGTTGACGAGCTTTTGCGTGCACGTCCGGGTCTTGATTCAAGCTGGAGTCGATCGCTCATAAGCAGCCTCAGTTATTACAACATCGCTGTCCCACCTGCCCAGGCCTTGCGCTTTCGACTCTGCGGGCGACAGCACGTTGTTTATCACCCCATTCTCTTCGGCGTCTCTAAACCACCTCTCAATGCCAGCTGGGACAGAGCAGGATCCGCACTACGTGCTGAATCACGGCTTCGTCCCAGGTAGTCTCCCCGGTGGTGTAATCCAAGAGTCCCCATGCCTTGAGTTGGTGAATGGTGAGGTTTCATTTGATGAGTCCTTTCCTGACTTCAATTGGGCGAAGCATATGGGCTCATGATCACTGGCAATGCCTGCCGGCCGTCTGAGGGGGTCGTAGTCCTCTAGCACCACAGAATGTTGCAAGTCCACGGCAACGCTGAACAAGTAGACTGAAGTGTGTGTATTCTACTAGAATTCGTAGATAATCCTGGCATCGTCTCCTTTTAAATAGTGACCATATTACCTCGGTGATGTATATGACATCTCTCCCACCATAACGCTCATGTACGTTTGCTTCCTTGCACCAAGATCATCCAAAAACGCTACCAATGTCAAAGGCCGGGAAGGGCGAGAATCAGGTGCTCCTGGTCAAAAACCTGTCGTACGGGGTGACCGCTAAGGACCTGTACGACCTGTTCGGCAAATTCGGCCCGATCAGGCAGATCCGGCTCGGAACGGCGCCAAACACAAAGGGCACAGCCTACGTCGTGTACGAAGAAGTCGAGGACGCCACCACAGCGTACGAGCGGCTGTCGGGCTTCAACTTCCAGAGCAGATACCTCGTGCTCTCGTACCACCCCATGGACAAGATTCGCCAGCTCCAGGCTGAGGACTTGGCGGCACGACGGCAGCGCCTCGAGGACGTGAAGCGCCGCCACGGCATCGAGTGAGTCCAGCACTGCAAACTCTACAGTAGGCCTCTACACATGTGGCCAAGACACCCTCCCCATCGCCAGCGTCTTTGCATTCTACGCCAGTCGAAGGAAGAATGCCCGAAAACGCCGTCTACGTGAGAACCTGTCTCAATCAGCATTGCGTCCCCGCCGCTGCTCGCCGATGTGTGGATGTAGTGTATTAGACGAGCTGCTTGCGCGAGCCCTTGAAAAAGATCTGCACTATTGTGACCTGGAGCACCGAGATAGACACCATGAGCAGGATCTCCACCATACTGAACCAGAATATACGGCCCTCTGTTGATTTGACAGTGCTGCGGTTGCGTCCTTCGCGCGCCTTGTAATAGCGCAGGTCATTAGTCAAAGTCTGGAGCTTGGGTGCCAGCCTCGAAATGCTCTCCTCCAGCCGCTTAGCGCCCTCTTCGCTGCCCGGCGCCTGCGGGGGCAGCTCTGCCTTGAGGTCCGACTGCACCGACACGTCAAACATGATGCGCTTCGCGGCCCATCCACTGAACGCGTTATCGAAGCAAATCTCATAGTCACCGACCTGGTCGGCGTCGAAAAAGTAGTCGCCCTGTTTCTTGCGGTACTCGCGTGCCAGCGGCCGCCCATTGGGAGCCGTGATCCGGAGGTCTATGTCGAAAGAGCCACCGTCCTCGACGGCATAGAACACGAAGATGTTTTCACCAGGCTGGCCGACGTGCGCGTAGTAGCACTCCACATCGCCGCCGGGGACCACCGTTGTCAGCGATGTTGCCAGCGCCGACGCGACCAGGCCGAGGATACACCCCAGCACTCTCATTGTCTGTTTTTTGTTGTGCGTGTTGCTGTGTAGCGGCTTGTACTGGCTTTCGTGTGAAATTTCACTTCCCCGGACGCGGACGATTACTATGAGCCCGCAGGTCACGTGGACGATCATGTGACGACGCGATCAAGCCGTTCACGTGAACAATCACGTGACACCGCGTTGCTCGTCTGCCATGGACGCCGACTCGCAAAAGGTGAGTTTGGAGCCCGTCAGAGGGCCGCGAATGTAGCTCACATAGACCGTTCACTGGTTGGAGGACGGCCCCGACGTCTGCGAAGATGGTCTCACCCGGACATCGGACGACATACCCTTTGTCCGGCTACTGAACGGCAAGGAGTCGGATTTCTCGCGGCGAACGCGATGGGAGCTGTACCAAAAAACATGGAGAAGAGTGTCCGATCGGATCAATGATGCCTTAGCTGTGAAGTACGAAGACACTCTGCAGGCTCTGACGGAGTTCATCGCCCGACCACTGCCTGATGACGACCGACTGCCGACCGCCATGGTACTGGCTGGACCGAATATTGCCGACCACGGAAGGCTCTTCTCTCGAGCCTGGGAAAAGTCTCGCAGTAGGGGCGCTGCTGTGGTTACACTGCGCACCTCGAATTGTCCAACCCTGAAGCACGCTGTTCGGTTCCTGTGCACGACGTTAGGAAGCCGGTCAAGTGATCTGGACCAGCTCAGCGAGGCATGCTGTGACTTCAGTGCAGTGGTAGTCTTGGTTGAGGATGGCGACGCCTGGGAGTCCAGTGTACTCGCCGGCCTCATTCGACTACTTCACGCACATTTGGATCGTGTTCCGTTCAGGCTCGTTCTAACAGTGGCGACTTCGCTCGATGTGTTCGAGGAACGGTTGCCTAGGAGCGTTGTTTGCGTCTTAGATGCCGAAAGCATTGAAGTTCAGGCTAATAGCGCTCTCAGTTCTCTGCTAGAGGCTACTCTCTTCCATGATGAGCCAGTCGTGCTGCTTTCAACACAACTTTTCACTCATTTACTTCAACGGGAGCATGACAGCGTGAATAGTCTGGATTCGGCGCTAAGGAGCTTTCAATTCGCGCTGATGTGTCATTTTTATGCTAGCCCGCTGTCAGTTCTGGCGCACGAGCCAGTAGGCAGTGACGGGCAGCAATTATATTCCTCCGGTGCACTTATTCCAGCGCTCAAGAGGCTACCATCGTATCAGGAGTCAGTTAAGCGCAATTCAGGGAACACCATCGAGCAAGATGACGAGGCGATTGCACGGGTCGGCGACGCTTGCGAAGACTTCAGAAGATGGGAGAGGCAATTTGCGTCTACCATGAAAGTGATATCGATCTGTCAGGGCCACCTGCAACTATCACGGCCACGAAAGATGGCTGAGCTCTACTGCGATGTTATGACAGGAAGGTTGTGGTCAACCCCATACTGGCGCGAGGTCCAAGGTCTCGTACAGAAACTCAACTCGGTTGAAGCTATTCAGGCTTTAGGAGAGCGATTATCGTCGGATTGTCAGACTGATTGCCTAGCGGAGGGAATACGCGCGCTCGTTTACCCCTCTGGTCAGGACCCATTTGAAGTGGCGCGACTGGCTCGAGCCCTGAGCACACTCATAGACCACTATTGTCGCCGTCTTGTTCCCGTGCGTGACTTGCTCTTCTGGGAAGCGTTTCTTTGTGACAATGCCACACTTCAATTGAACGCGTTCGGGCCTCCAATGCGGCAAGTTATCGAAGAGGGCTTGTTGCGGAGCCATCGCTATTTCCTGCTGGCTGGATCCGAGGTGACAAACCCCACACTGCCTCTCAGTGTGCTCTACAGACTCTACCGCGAGAGTCCTGTGAACATCAATCTCTACGACTGGTGGTGTCTGTTTCGAGACGCTCAGCCAAAGGAAACCAAGCAGATTGAAAGCTTGGATGAGAGCACACTCGCCTGGTTCGCTCAAGGTGTGGCAGAACTGCGGATGATGGGCATTGTTCGCCCAAACAAGCGCAAGTACGAATGTGTGGAGAAGGCAGTCTGGCGAGGTGTGTGATAAGACGAGTCAATGTGGAATGCAATAATCACCTGCGAAAACCGATCCGAGCCGGCGACGGTCTGGAGGGCGTCATAAACTCATCATGGCATACATTGGATACACTCTATCAGGCTCGTTTCTGCTTCGCGGCGCTGCTTGCGATGCTCACATGGAGTCTGGACGCCACAATACCAACCGCAAAAAAGCCGAGGAACACGCCAGCAATATAGGCCTGTTTTTGAAGGGAGGCGGCATCCGTGTACCTATAGGACACGTAAATCTCGCCCTTGCGGTGACCATCGATAATGTTCGTATAGTTCAAACGCAAAGATGGCCTCCCTGTGGAATCAAGGTAACTGTGCACAACTGGCGACTCTACCGAGAGGGGTATGAGGCCCGGCATGAAGTCAACGTCAGAAGCGCCTTCCGGGAGAATGATGTTGAGGGTGACGTTCTCGTACGAGACGCCCAAGGGGCCGTCGATAAACGGCACCTTGAGAAGGTATCGATCACCATCGGTGCGACGCAGGTAATTGGCCAGGTCAGTGTTCCAACCGATGGTGAAGTTGTATTTCCAACCACCAAACACGGGGTACCGTGGCTTCAATTCTAGAAGGGCAGAGCCGCCGCCAGGGCGGAAATGACTGGTGGAAACGTTCCCGACCAGGTCCGTGTAGTAAGCGTCGCGCGCACCGGGGCCGAGTGGCACAGCAAACTCCACCAGGGCAGCTACATTCAAATTGTATCTCCCTCGCGACTGCATGTAGTTTACGCGGGAGAACGTATCCTTGAGACGGGCGCCTCTGTTCGTGAGGTCGTATTGTTCTTCAAAAGCGAGGTTGCTGCCCCAGTGGCTGACCCACACGTCGCGCTGGAGGCGGCTGATCTCGATCAGCGGCAGAGGATACTCGAACACCAGCGAAAGCGGGGCGCGCGACATGGGGCCGATGTCCTTATACTTCCCATAGACAACGAACCCGTCCTCCTCCTTGTAGTTCAATTCACGTCGGCTGGAGCGGTCCTCAGTGCCCGGTTCCTCGTCGAGGGGCAGGCCATCGCTTCCCACCTCATAGGGCTTGTTGCTCTTGGAGGTCGTGAACGACTTGATCTTCAGGATCTGTTTGGCAGACGGGTAGGCGCTCAGGGTGTACTTATTGCCGTGGTACAAGACCCATTGCTGGCCGGACTGTTCCACTTCCTCGGGATATGGTCGGAACGCCTGGGTCGTGGCCACGGCAATCTGGATCGCTGCTTTTTTCTTCGGAGCCACCGGCTTCGACAGCCGGATGACATAGTAATTGACGCCGTCCTCGGCATTGGACCACGTCGTCTCTGCGATGTCTAGCTGCTTGCCGGAATCCTTCTCACGACCCTCGATAATTGCGAGACGGGCGTCCACGACCTGGTCAATTGCCAGCAGGTACTCGTCCTGGGGCTCTTTGGACACGTTTTCGATGTCGAGCGTCAAAGACTCGCGCGAGTACGTAGTTGTAAGGTCGACCACCCGGAGGACGTCGGCGTTCCGCCAGTTCGGTTCGGGCACGTAGTCGGTGACAGGCAGGATGGACTGCTGCTCCATACTGTAGCTTTCCTGGACGGTGTCCGGCGACACGACCTCCCGGTCGCTCCCGCGCACTTCGGCAGCGCCAGCAGGCGCCAGAGCCGCCGCTAACACTGTCAACGCCCTCGTCAACAGCATCGTTGGTCTCATATGTGCCGTTCGCCAGCTTGCAACTTTCAGACAGGGCAACGCGGCGCAGGTCATGGGCCCTCGGGGTCGACTGTAAACAAGACATGGCCCTGCCGCGCCGGGTGGCGTTTCGGCGCGAGCTCACGAGCTACGGGTCGCGTGCTTCCAGCGACAGCGACGCCAGCCACCTGGATCAGGCCTCTTTCCATGTCACGGCCCGAAGCAGCCGCGATCAGCCGCACAGGTCCGAGCCCGAGCCGCCGCGACGCGTCCCGGTGGCGTCGAGCGCGTCTGGGCGCGACGGCCGGTCTCGCCGGGCGTCCACAAGCCAAGTTGAGGACACACTGCGGCCTCGGCCCCGTCACAAGCGTGTGAGATCGCTCGGTGTGGCGGAGCATGGTGCCGACAACGCAGATGCAGCGCTCCATGGGTTCAATCAGCGTCTGGTAGACGCCATGATGGCCATGACACGAAACGCCGACCGTCAGATCAGCCCTCAGGACAGCCATGCGGCGCTCATGGCCGCTGTGCCACCGGTGGCATCGCGTCGGCGGCTCTCCCAGGCCGAGACCGAACTTTGCACAAGGGCATTGGGCCGTCTTTTCGAGATGCCGGGCAAAACATGGAATGCCCGTCTCTTGGCTTATCTCAACTATGCGATCAAAGAGAAATACGGCCAGCACCAGCGTTCAATGTCTTTCCAAACCGACGAGGAACGCAAGGATGCCCGCATCCGGGCGCACAAAGAAGCATTCACGTCTTTCTGCACAGGGAGGCGTAGCCGTTGGTTTCGACTGTGGCACGAGAATTTCCGTCAGAGAAAGCTACTACGGCTGTCCTCGGAGCAAGCAGCGGACCGTTTCTGCAACCACCATCTCGCGTCGGCAGCGTTTGCAGTGTGGCTAGGCCGGTTTGACCATGTGCGCAACGTTCTAGCTGATGTCGGGGAGCTATCAGACACATTCCTGATGACCAAGACCCTGCGTCGTTGGAGGAAGGCGTTGGCTAACTACAAGAAGTGTATGGACATCGCAGATGTCCATCGTACAAGGTCTCTAGTGCAGCATGCTCTCTGCTCCTGGCGTGGCGCTGTATCTACGAGAAAGGAACATGCAAGGCGGGCAGATGATGTTTTCCGTCGCCGTGTTTCACGCCATGTATTGGAGCGGTGGCGTAGCGAGGTGCAGAACATTGTTCGACTGAACCATGACGCCAAGGCATTTCGTGACCGAGTGCTGTCAACCAGAGTTATGCGACGCTTATTCGAGGCCTCTGATGAGGCAATGGCAGACAGGGTTCGTGCCACGCAATTGCTGAATATGGTGTGGAAGATTTGGCGTCAATTGCAGCTAGAAACTTGCGAGATGGGTGCCAGCGCGGTTTTTTATGACTGTCAAGCAACTGTCAAGCATCGATTCACGCAGTGGATGGCCCGAGTTGAGGAAATCGACTCATGGTACGTCACTGCAGACCAGTTTTATGCCCATTGCCTTGTGCGGACTGCTGTTGAGTCATGGAAGCGTAACCTCGCTCTGTCCCACATTGCCTACGACTACTACTGGAAAATTTATGCTCCACAGACTGGCCGTATTGTTCTAGGACTGTGGAAGCGACGCACCGCCCAGTCGCTATTAGCGCGTCAGTTTTGTGAGCACGTTGTTCAGGGCAAAGCTTTGCGAATGTGGCAACTGCGATTGCGCGAGCACCGCATAAAAAAACAGGTTGATTCCCACCTCCAGCAGCGCACCCTAAAGAAATGGGTGGTAGAGGAACGTGGCTCTCTATTCAAGAACTACTGCGAGGGCCAGCTATGCCTTCGGGTGCTGCGTGGTTGGAAAGCCCTCGCTTCCGGGTCTCGCGAAGCGCGTGAGGACCAGCTACGCTCCGCCGAACCTGCTATCAAGCGGTTGCGTCAATTGCGATTCTTCCGACTCTGGCAAGCAGAGCTCGGAAGATTGCAATTTTTGTATCGGGAGGCGAGTCGGTTTGACGATCTCGCTCTATTTGGAGCCTCATTCCGAACGTGGTTCTCGCGAGGTCAAGATGTAGGTGATTTGACCATGAAGGGCGTGGCATTTGATCGTGAAAAAACAATTCGTCGCGCCCTTCGAATGCTCTACCGCGGTATAATGAGCCGCAGAGAGCTACGACGGGAGGCTCTGTGTGCGAAACAAAAAGAGGCGACAGACGACAGGCTATTGAATTCCTATTTCCATCGTTGGAGAGCAGCTGCTGCTCGCCGAACAGCTGATGAACGCAAAGCTCGAGAGCACTACGGCTGGCAAATAGCTGGCTTGGCGCAAGAGTTATTGCAGCTCTGGCGTGATAAGACTGCAGAACTTGAGATTTTGTCCAACGCTGCAACAGAGCATTACCGAGGGCTGCTGTTGCGCAACACGTTTGCCACTTGGCAAAGCAAAGCTGTGGTCGTGTTAGATATGCTGGATACGGCCGATGACCGTCGTGACTTTCTCGACAGGCGCTTGGTGGAGTCGTGCTATCGTCGGTGGGCATTGCAGCATTACAAGGAGGCAGGACGTGTACAGCAGGCTCAAGCACTTCGTTCACGTTTGCAGAAGTCACGACTGCGTACATTGTTCTCCATCTGGCGTGTGAACGCCTTGGCCAAGCTGAAAGAAAACAGTGATGCCTCCGACCTGGTTCATCCGGAGACTCCGACTCGGCGCAGGCCCCGGGAGCCCATGACAGTTGACAGGTACCGTAAGCTACGAGCCACACCGCGTCCCACACCTCTCCACAATGGGCCACGCAGTGGTTACTAGGCAATCTGTTTTTGCCATTGTAGTACTAATGTATAAAAGGCGGGCATACGATATGGCTGTGTAATATAAACTAGAGCTCAATGGCCACCAAGCCACGTATGATACATTTGAGAAAATACACCCAGCTTCCCCTATCTATAGTGTCGACCTAGTCATTACTGCTGCTCTTCAAAGGTCTCGCGAGGGACATGGTAGAGCTTGAGAGTGGGGTTGTTCGGGTCCTTCATGAGAACGTATTTCCCATCCTCCAAAGCCTGGGTGATGTTGACAATGGATCGGACAATACCCCAGCCGTTGGCAAGGTTCAGGTTGATCTGGGACGCGAATTGCTTAGGATCACGGCCCAGGACACCGACAATGACGTGCTGAGTGTTGTCGCGTGGTGTGACACGCGACACAAAACCGATTTTCATTGATGAGGAGCCTGCGAGAATACCCTGAATGGCCCATCTCGACATCTTGTTCAAGTTGTTCTTCATCTCCTGAGCAATGATGGCACCACCCTTGGACGCAAACTTGTTGCGCCATTCGAGTGCGCCACCTTCGCGGCCATACTCATTAAGAGCCTTGATTGTAACATACGCGTCCTCGCCTGTCGGTGTCTTTTGCACAGCGTCAATTTCAGTTCGGATGACCATGTTGAGAGGAGGAAGCTCGTCTTCTTGGTCGTGACGCGGGTTCTGGAAAGACGAAGAGAACCCGGGGTTCGACGAGTGGTTGCCGCTGAGATCAAATTCGCGGTAACGGTAACCACGGGCGAGAAGCGGGTCAGTATCAGATTCTGGGTTGTAGAACGGGTTGGGGTTAGCGAAGTTGTGCTTCGCAGTTTCGCTGACTGCGTTGGCAGCGAAATTGTGGTTGATGTAGGTTGCCTCATAGGCCAGCTTAGCTGGCGAGTTGATAGCACCTTCCTTCTGGAGAGGGTCAGTGTGGTGGTCTCTGGAATGCACGTTCTCGTCAACTGTGACGAAGTCGAGCGGCCCGCCCTCACGCTTGTCGAAATAGAGCTTATCACCATCCTTCAGGATGACGATATCCCATGGCACGACGCCCTTCGTCGCGCACATCAGCTGCGAAATGATCGAGTCCGTGGCGAACACAGTGGCGTTGTTCTTCTGGGCCAGCTCTTGGATAATAGGATCCTCCGACGTCGTGATGTTGTAAACAACTCTGTCAAGCGGCGCAAGAGGCAGGTTAACGTTCGCACGGTCCAGTTGCTTGTTGTAGTAGAACACTGAGCCATATTCAGAGATGGTCTTAGGAGGGGGCACATCGAAGCTCAGTTTTGCAAGCTCGTTGAAGCCAATTGCCTGCACCAGCTTCCAGCTCTCCTGAACCTGCACCGACGGCTCACGCACACGGGTGTCCTTGTTCCAGTCCTTCCAGCCACCAAGACGACGAGGCGCAGTGTTCGCCTGGAAACGAGCTGAAGCGCCACCTCGCTGGCCGCCACGGCCCTGAAACCCGCCACGCGCACCGCCACGGCCGCCAGCGCCGCGGGATCGTAGCACTGCTTGGCCCCGTGGCCGAACAGGCTTGCTGGAGTCGACAACTGAGAAGCTCGAGACCTCCTCCGCATCCTCGTTCGTGAAGAAGGACGCGGCAGCCGAGGCACCGTAGGCATGGTACGGGTCCTTGAAACGGCCGTACTGTTGCCGTCTGTTGTCCTTGCTGTCGCGCGCATCGGCGGTCCAGTCGGCGACCTTGCCTAGCTTGTCACCCTTGGAGAAGGGGGCATACGGCACATCGTTGAAGCGGAGCTCCTGAGGCACGGCCGCAGGTGGGCCCCAGGCGGCCTTCGTGCTCCCTAGCTTGGGCAGAGAGAGTTCAGGCATGTTGTTTGGTACTGGTCCTGAAATTTTCACTTTCGTTTGAATTTTTCACGGCTGGCCCAACTGGGGTGTCCCCTAACCCTAGGAATATCCGGAGGCAACAACAACGACAACCATGAATGGCATCACTGTGGACGTCAATCGGCTAAAGACGGGCGAGGTGAAGTGAGTGGCAGCCTGGAACTCCGAATTGAGGCCTGCGGCACTCCCGCACTGCCATCTCCGACCGTGTTGTGGCGTTTTTTGACTGACCCAGCCTCGGCACCAGTATCATGGCCGTCACCTTTGACGGAGGCGTGGTCCTTGGAGCCGACTCACGCACCACGACTGGCGCCTTCATCGCGAACCGCGTAACGGACAAGTTGACACAAGTGCACGATACGATCTGGTGCTGCCGGTCCGGCTCTGCTGCGGACACGCAGGCAGTCGCCGACATCGTTCACTACCACCTCCAGATCTACGGGTGAGTGGCACTGTATCTGCCAGCCGCCCATGGGCCAATTCTCTAACGCAGAGCGCAGAACGGGAAGCCCCCCAGCACAAAAGTTGCCGCGTCTCTATTCCAGGAGCTGTGCTACGCCAACAAAGACATGCTGACGGCCGGCATCATTGTCGCAGGCTACGATAAGCGCAGCGGCGGCGAGGTATACAGTATACCACTCGGCGGCAGCTGTCACAAACAGCAGTATGCCATCGCGGGGTCTGGAAGTGCGTTCATCTACGGTTACTGCGACAAGTTTTTCCGGCCGGGTTTTACAAAGGAAGAGACGATAGAGTTCATGAAGAATGCTCTAGCGGAGGCTATTCGATGGGATGGCTCGTCCGGAGGTGTCATTCGCATGGTGGTGTTGACAGAAAACGGCGCAGAGCGTCTGATCTTTTATCCCGACGAATACCAGAAGCTGACCACCTAATAGACTACATTGTATTGTATCGTGCCTGCGTCCACAGCCTGATTTGGCATTCTCTTCTCGTCGCCATGGTTGTTCGCGGGGTTTCCTAATTAGGAACCTCGTGCGGCCCAATTTTCTTGATTGGGACAGACACAAACATGGACTACGAGCACCTCTCGGGGGCATTGCCCGAAGGTCCTCGGGATTTCACGCTCTACCACTTTGTGACTAAGCCGCGACGGTGTCGCCCGCTCGTCTATCGCCCTAAGGCCGTCAGACACAACACCACTAACGTGACTACACACTTCTTCATACTGTGCTGCGAGGGCCTCCAGGTGTACGCGATGGAGATCTACGTCTACGAGTCGCTGGACGATTCGGTGGTGTTCGTAAGCAAGGCCGACACGACTGGACACTACTATCACAAGGATTCTCATCCGCTACGTCTTCGTGACCTCACCACTCGGATCCTGCAGCTGCTTCTCCGGAATCACGTGAGCCCGGACCTTCCGGTTCGGATCTGCCTCTTCGCTCGAGCCGAAAAGCAGTATCTGTTTCCGTTTTCGCAAAATAACCCAATGAAGCATATTCTGAATGACTCCGCTCTTGTGCGGTGGTGGATCGCGACGCTCGACCCTTTGCTCGAGAGTGAGTTTGCCACCGTGGACAAAGCAACGCTGCAGATACCGGGCGCAGAAACACGGACTGTCGAATCGTACTTCACCGGCAGAAGCGGCCAATGGCAGCAAGGTGACGTCTTCTACGAGCCCGGCTTGGTGATTTACAGGAACTCACGTGATGAACAGTTTAGCTCTCCAAGAACGGCGCCCGCAGTCTACTACGTGCCCCGATTCTACGATGATCCGAAATCTAGGTTTCTCGACGTTTTGGTTTCCGAGAAACGAGCAAAGACGCTGCCCCTCGATCATTTCTGGTTGGAACTCCAAGCCCAGCAAGAGTTCCGCCTGGGCATTACAGTTGGCATAATCGGCATACGCGGTCATCTTAAGCCAGAACTCAACAATTATCGATCCCGGGAACAAAAACGGTTCACAACGAAAGAGTTTGCGCCACTCCGCGACTTCATTGTTACAGGTGATTACGAGACCCGTGAGGGTGTACGAAATATTACTGAAATATTGGAACGACGGGCTCCTGAATGGGCAACTTCCCGTCTTCAAGGAACTGTTAGGGCCAACTCGAAACCCCACGTCCAAAAGGTGGAGCCCAAGAAAGTGAATGTAATCACTGGAATGGTTCGGAAGAAAAAAAAATAGGGATTTTGATGTACTGTTTCTATCAAAAAGACAGCTACTCCTGTTTTGTATCGTCTGACTTCGTGTTCCTCGTCTGCCCGGCCTTTCGGGCTTGGATTTCCTCTAGCCGAGACAACAGCTCTTCTGGCGGTAGCAACTCAACTTCCTCCAATAGTTTACGTCGTTTAGCTTCAGCAGCTCGTCGTGCTTGTGTGCGGTAAGCCCCTGAAGGGGCTACCCCACTTAGAAGTAGATCAGCATCGTTTGGCGTATAGTTGATCCATGCATTATTGAGGTTCAGGTAGTGGGGTCGTGCCGGTGATTGGGACGGCTGACCTGCCCACATAGTTGTATGTGGGTTGATCTGACCAGATTCTAGCAATTCGACAAGTGGTGCTCCTGAAAAGCCGTGAAACCGGTCTTGTGGTGCGCCATCCCAACCTACCGCGTCATTCGACGTGAACAAAGGTTGAAGTGGCGTGCATCCAGTAGACGATGCTTGAAGACCAGCCCAAGGGTATTGAATGTTGCTGTCCGTCCCGCTTCCCAATGGTGTTTGTATTGCGTTGGTTGTCATACAACTGCCGAGATGTGTAGCCATATCCGCACCCCCTCCTACCCCACACTGGGCCTCTGGGCCAAAGGAGTTATGACTATTGACGACCATGACGGCAGTCGTACCATTTCCTAGTTCCCTGAGCTGGTAGGTTTGGGTGTCTGGAAGGGGCAATAAACTCAGTACATGGCCGGGTGAAGATGAGTCCGCAGATCCAATCGGACTGGATGCAGGCGTCACTGAATTTCCGTCACGACGACGTTTCAGTGACGTGTTTCTTTGCGGGGTCCACGGTAATGCCTGAGAGAATGCAGCGCTACTGGGTGGCGCTGAGAAAGGACTCCGAAAGGACGAGGTATTCGTGTGTGGCGTGGTATAGCCATCGTTCAGCTCCGAAGAGTTCGTAGGGAACTGATTATATCCCATCTGTCCTTGAATGTTCTGAGCTGACAGCTCAATGACTTGTCGTGTTACATTGGTGAGCTGCGGCTGGTTCTGTAGGCTTTGCTGAAGACGATGAAGGGAGTCTTGTCGACTTGTCTCGGTACCAGTGACGATATTTGCTGTTGCCACACCGCTGGAAGTGTCACCATCGCCTCCCATTATGGCTGTCAGGTGGTGCCTACTGACTAGGGATTGCCAGAGCAAAGGGCTGCCTTTATTGGCGTGCATCACAGAACCAATCTCGTATGAGAGGACTTCCGTTTCCGTGTCTATACCACTGAACTCCAGTCTCTCGGTAGGTCTCGCTATTAATAGACATTCAAAGACTAGGTGACCCCGGAGCACCCCTGAAGTTTTTTTGGATATCAATTGATGGGGAGCTACAAGGGAAATGGACATCACACCCGTTATATGGCTGCTCAAACACGATCTCAATCAGTCCCGATGGTGACCACATAAAGCGGTAGGTTCCTAGACAACGAAGAAACCAAGCCTGTCCCTGGAGGAATTAGGTCAGGTACACGTTATTACCGACTGCCAGTTGCTTTGCTTTTGTGCAAAGGCTCCACCTAGTGCCCCTCGCAAGGTGGAACCAGCATTGTACTGCGCACGTAAGCTACTACAACGCGAACTTTAATCCCAGATGAGGAGAATGCGTTGTTGAACAATGCCCTTAGTGCATAGCAGCCACGATTGCGCATCGTGGCTCGAGGGCTCTAGACTACCATAAGGTCGCACCAAATTCGTGGTGGACGTCTCAGTCCAGGAAATATGATGAGGAGATCTTGGCCACACCATCCGGGATGTGGCGCTAGTGGTGCTAGCCTGTGGGCCTTGGTAACCTTGGGCGGCTATTTTGCCGGGCTCTCCCCGCTCTCCCGCTTTGCAGGCCGTGGAGTTTCTAGAGCCGAAATGGTCAACACTTGACCGGCCCACTCGTCGGTACTGCTGCTCGCTTAGTAACCAGATTCACAGCACTCTTGTCCAGAGTCTGGTGCAGCAAATGTGTCTGCCCTTGGCCTCTTCACTCGCCAAAAGTGCGCCTTGGCTCTAATTTCTCGTCTGAACGGCCAGAAAAACTGTTGGCAAGACCTCCAAATGTATTACCAATGTCCAGTAATCAGATCTAGCACCAGCACAGCGCACAGGAAACGGGTGGACCTTGTGGAATTTTGACGTTTCGACAGGTCCCACCCGTTCCAAACCTTGCTAAGGGAATAGAGGTGGAATAGCAAATTCATATCGGCGCAGTTCTGTGGACCGATGGGAAACTGTGGCCGCTTCAAGGAATTGGTTTACGTTGTCAATTTGAAAGAGAGATACAGCGGTCCCTCCCTAACCTAAAACGTCTTGGTAGACACGCTCAGTATTCTGCTCCGGCGCAGGGTCTGCGCAATATATACTGTTTGCCCAAATAAGCCTCCTTGAGTGGACCCTAAGCGTGTCGCAGCGACTCGACCCTGAAACACAAGATCCACCCAGCTGGTGTAGAGAAAACACAGCCCAAGCCTCGCAATGAAAATACGTCGTAATCGACGTCAATCACTCGGTTGCGAGTTATGGTGGGAGAACATTGCCGCCAGCAGGTTATTGCGTCACCCGATTTATCTCCTATCATAATGAAGTTTAGTTATAGAAGCAGGCGCTAGATCACTCAAAACTAGCTTCGCGAGTTATTCAAGAACGCGGGATCTCTTGGCACATCTGCGAGACTCCGTCACTAAGCAGGCATAGCTGATGAAAGTTCTTGAGGTGGTCCAGCTAGCTCTTCTAGAATGAACGGCGAATGCAGGTACAATCTGACAGTGGGAAGCAAGGTCATAACGAATTAAAGAGCAAACATTATGGAGATGGTTCATTTCTAGAGACGGTCTGAACTTCAGGTGAGCACTCGTAACTGATCAGTACGGAGATTGAGCAATCGCTTACTCTGATCAGGAGCTCAGATGCGGACATGCTTCCCGCAGCGCTTCAGGCGCCATGAAAACCTAATGAAGCCGCCTGGGTTCTACGGTCGTCTCCACTCTTGCCATTGCATTACAGTTTGTCATTCTACTAGCGACCGCTGATGATCGCTTTTTTCAACGACTATCGGTCTCTTCACTCTAGGTAGGTGCATGCGAAGTAGCTCATTTGTTCCGCCATTGCGTTCCTTCACTAGTCATCACCAAAACACACGCTTATGCCATAATCTGGCGGCGTGGTTCAGTTCAATGATTAGCCTTGGCCTACAGCTGATCACACCGCCTTGACAGGTGCTTGGCGTTTTTTATGTGACATTACCAAGGCATGTAGGCGTGCCGACCTGGAGACGGTCTTTCGCTATTTCTCCATGGTTATTGCGCCTGCTCGTTCTGTGCGAAACCCCCCAGCACAAGAATCCTCCTTGTTGCTATTCGCGCCAAGATACATTGGCACGGGGCCGACGGGGAACAGCATGGAGGAGGCAGGTGAGTTGAGACGAGGGAAGCCCTCGGAAAATAATCATGCCACGGCCATGCCACTTGGACTTGGCAGGCACAGCGAAGCTAAGGTGGCGGCTATTTTGAATGAACGTAGTTATTTGGTAGGATAAGGCCTCCATCTCACTGAACTGAGGTGAAAAATGACGGAAGGCGGGATAAAGTCCCCACTTCTCATGAACTGAGGCAAAAAATGACGGAAGACGGGAGTGACAGCATGCGTCTTCCAGTCAATCTCGGATGTTTGACTACAGTGATCAAAGACTGCCCGCATGAAGAGGCATACGGACTGGCTCCACGCCGCCGTTTGTGATGTCCCCGGCTGGCGATTAGAGCTGTGACGTGGCCGCATATGAAACCGACGTAGTCAACACCATATCACCACCATAGACGCTTTCTCCCTAGCTTCAAGGTACTCCGGCTTTAGCTGTCGATTCGGCAAAAACCAACAAAGTCCGCTGTGTAATGGACTGAACTGTCAGTTCGGTGGCGGACTTGGGGCTCTGGAGCGGCATACCGGACGGGACAGCTAGAAGTCTCCAGCACGCGCCAGAGGGCCCACGTGTGCCTACGAGCAGTGTACGTATCGGAAGGGCCCGCATAGTAAACTCTAGAATACAACGTGAAGCCTGATATGGTGGGCCCTTCGTGCCCCTATGGCCCCCGTTGTCCGTCGGAGTCCTGGTACCCGCTGCACCTGCCTTTTCCAGGTGCATGCATAACCGCCCTTCTGTCGCGTGGGGCGATGCAGACACGTGAGGCGAGTGCTTCGATGCAGTGCAAGCACTGCAAACGACTCCATGGCGCACGGCAACTCCTGGCATGAGCACCTTTAACGGTGTAGTCCCTGAAATCCCGGGGATCCAGCGTCAGTAACTCCAGTTACGGGGCTCAGGCAAGTAGCTAACGCAGTTGACCACTTTCGTCCCGTGGCCGGAGCACCCCAGACAGAGGCGTTCTTCCTCAGCCACATCCACTCTGATCATCTGGACGGCCTGGACGCCAAGCATTTCAGCTCCTTCGTGTACTGCTCACCAGCCACTAAAAAGCTCTTGCTGGGCCTCGAGACACGCGGCGAGCGTGCCCGCCGCAAAGCCGGCGAGACTGGCATCAAAAAGAAATACGGCCACCTTCGTACTGCTGAGCGGGATCTTCTCCGTCCCCTCGAGGTCGGCATACCGCATTGGATCCCCTTGAGCCGCGGTCGGCGACTCAAGGTCACACTACTTGATGCTTATCACTGCCCGGGATCCGTCATCTTTCTGATAGAAGAGCCGAGTGTCGGACGGAGCATCTTGTACACTGGGGACGTGCGAGCTGAGGAATGGTGGATAGATGCAGTCATCCGGCGAAGTCCGGCCTTGCTGCCCTATGTGACGGGCCTTCGGACTCTCGACTGCTGCTACATCGACTCCTCGTTTGCATATCGTGGCGAGCCTTATATCGACTTCAAAACGAACCTCGACGGCATTGTAGGCTTGCTGCAGCTGATGGCCAAATATCCAAGCGGGACTGGCTTTTACTTCCAGTGTCCCACGTTTGGGTATGAGGAAGTCATGTGCCACGTCGCAGTGGCGTTTGGCGAGAAGGTGCACATTGGAGAATACCTGTATCGCCTTTACGAACTCATTGAGTCTGAGCGCTGCGACCTAAACCTCGTCTGCAAACTCACTGGACCAGATGGCTGCTTCACAACAGACGCTAGCGTGCGACTTCACGCGTGCGAGAAGCTGGAGAATTGCCCCCATAAAACGCACAGTCAGGCTGTGTACGTAAAGCCGTGCGTGGGAATCAAGGATCATAACGTCGCTGCTATCAACACATCCCAATCCTTCGACTCTCGCGTAGAGTCGTTTCCAGCTGAGGCAGCCGAGGCAGGTATGTTTGGGTGCGCGGCTGTCATGGCACGACTGCGTGAAGAGCAGGTCTATCGTAACTTAGACGCAGTCCAGATAGAGTTCGGAGCTCCAGACAAGACGTGCGGCGAGGTGATCCCGCGCGCGCTGCGTGGCAAACGGTCTGTCGCCGCTGCTCGACTGAGCCTGTGCGAACCAGGAAACGTCATCATGTGGCATAGGCAGTGGAAAATGATCGTAGCAGACTATGGAAAGCTCTTGCCAACAACCGTCCGATTTTACTTCAGTCGCCACTCGTCGTACCAGGAGATCAAGAACTTGGTGCGTATGTTGCGCCCACGCGACGTGTTCCCGTGCGTGTTTGAACCGGACCGGTGGATCGAGGGCTTCTCTGTGCAACGTCTGTTCGGTGACGTGATCAGTGGGAAACGGTCTGCTTTCGACGCTCATATGGAGCGGTTGTATGGCGGCTTGTGCAGCTCCACAAAGAGTGCCGTCGCCACAGCAGTCGCAGGCCCACGGTGCGAAGTGGCAAGGGAGCCGAGCATGAAGCTCAGGGGTATTTGCAAGCGGTTCAAAGTTGCGGAGCTCCCGCTCCCGAAGGCCAACACCATCGCCGGCTTGCCAGAGCGAGTGTCGTCTACGGACAGAAGCGACACGTCGGACATATTGGAGCGCCTGAACCGGGCGGCAGTGTCGCCTGAATGCAATGCCAAGCGGTCGCCGCGCGCGCGGCACTACACGATGCCTGAGCTGTTGCCGGCCAAGCGCAAGCGGCCGCTGGTCCTGGCGAACGCCGGCCGCGAGCGCCGGAGAAAGGAGAGTCTGGAGGGCCGGGCTGGCGACGTAGCGCCAGACGGTGGCGCGTTGTCGTTTCTGGGGGAACTCCTGCCACAGCCGCCGGCGGCACTGGTGGACACGGCTAGCGACGGGATGCCGTCGCGGACGTCGGCAGGCGGCAGCATGTTTGGATCTGAGGGACGGACGCGGAAACGGCGGGTGCTGAGGGCGCCTCAACGGGACAGCGCCACGCGGGGTGGGCGAGCGGCGAGCGTCCGGGAGCCGGTGGCGTGGGCGGACTCGCAGGACCCGGAGGGATACAGCGCCCGAACGCTCGAGCTGACGTTTGTGGTGCACACGGGCACGACCGCGGCCAACAGCAGGGAGGGGTCCGAGGCACGGCGGGGGATCCCGTGTGCGTCGGAGCTGGGCTCTGTCGCTGTGGCGCGGGGTCTGTCGTCGCTCGGCACGCTCGGCAGCGGTCTGCTGGCGGAGCTGGGCCTGCGCCGGCGGCGACAGGTCGCCGGCGACAGCCAGGACGACGCCTCGGCGGCTGGGAATCTACGGTGAGGAGGTCGGCGCTGAGCTATCCGTGTCACTGTCCTCCAGATCTGATGCCTCGAAAAAGCCTGCGCCTTTTGGTGTAATGCCGTCCCGTTTCGGCGCGGCATCGTCCGCCGCCGGCGCACCGCGAGAGTTGGCTGGTGCCACAGCAACGCTCTGTCTCACAGACTCGAGTAGCTGCTCAGACTGTTCAAGATACGTAGTGTCCGAGAACTTTGGGCTTGGCTTGTCGGCGGCTGCCACCGCCTTGAGCTTGCTCTTCTTTCGATCCAGCGCCTCTTTCTCGCGCTCGGGCCGCGCCTCGCGGTGTGCCGCAAGCTCGCGAGCCTCGCGCACGCTCTTCATCCGGTGGCCATCGCGATTCCGATAGCTGTCCATGGCGCGCTCCTCCTCCTCCCTGGACCGGCCTTTTTTGCGCCGGTTCATGCGCCCCCCGGCGGCACGAAGCATCTGTCCAAAGCCACCTTTGCCGCCACAGAGCGGCCGGTTCAGCCGGAGGGCCAGGAACGTGCCGCCCGCCAGCTTGCCGACCGTGCTCGACGCGGGCAGCCGCCGGCCGGACTTGAGCGTCACGTAGGTCTGCTGCGCCACTGCCGGCGGCAGGAGCGACCTCACGAGGTCCACGAGCTCGTCCATCTGAGTCTCAGGTGCCACCACGAGGCGCAGGTCCGGCGCACCGGGCACCGTCTCCACAAACACCGTCGCCATCTCGGCTTTGCCACCAGGTTTGCAGGTCGTGGGCCCTTTCCGCCAGGTTTTTCAGGTCGTGGGCCCAGGCCAGCAGATTTCCAGGTCGTGTGCCAATCTCCAGGTCGTGAGCCATCGTGACCACCTTCAAGGTCGTGGGCCCAAACGTCCAGCGAAATTTCACACCAACCACCACGATGCTGGCACGACTGGGCGCTGTGGCGCGGGCAAGGCCCGCGCTGGGACTGATGCGCTTGGCCGGAGCGCAGCAGCAGCAGACGGCTGCTTACAAGGTGCCCGCTGCGCGAGAGCGCAACGAGGTACCTGTATATGAGGCGTCTCCGCGGCTGATCGCAAAGGGTGAGACGGCCCTCACGGTGACAAACAGACGTCTACTGGACAAGTACGACCCCACAGGCTGGCGGCGTGCGCTCGTCGACAAGAAGAACCCCGAGTGTCTCCAAGTGGGCGACGTTGTGCGCGTGACACGGAAGAACGAGCAGCCGTTCGTTGGCATGCTCATTGCGATCCGTCGCCAGTCGCTCGGCACAAACATCCTCCTGCGCAACATGATCACCAAGCTCGGTGTGGAGATGCGGTTTGCGCTGTTCAACCCTGCCATAGAGGACGTGACCGTCCTGCGGCGCACCCCGAAGCGCAAGCGGCGCGCAAAGCTCTACTACGTGCGCGGCTCGGCGAAGCACGAGGTCGGCGAGCTCGACTCGCTCGTCAAGGGCCTCCGTCGGCGGTAGCTGGCCGCCACGGGGTCGGTTTCTGTACATATTGAAGAGATGTGTAATCACGTGCCACCGGGTCACCGGTCACCTGAGTAATTCACGTGATTTTGTCACGTGCCTCGATCACGTGCGGTTTGCATTGGCATCGCGCGTGGCCAGTCATATACTGCCTTCTCTTGACAAAGCTATACTTCGTGCACCTGAAGCAGTGCTGGAGTGCCTCGTCCCTGGTCTCTTTCGAGCACTCTCGC
>JANJPH010000003.1:0-103228 GCA_030407195.1 [Candida] tunisiensis
CTCCTTCCATTGCAGGTATTCCTGTCGCACCTCCTCCGTCAGTCCGTCGTCGCTGTCTGCCATTGTCCCCGTTCACGATGATGTCGACGGTCCCGTCGTCGAGAAGATGGTGCTGCAGGTGGTTGCCCACCGCCGCACGCGTCGCCCCGAACGGGTTTTGTTATGACGCGTCGAAATTTCAGGTCCCGACACACGAGGACAAGACCATACAACGACCATGAGCTACGACGCCGGAAGGGTCTACGCTGCGAGCGTCCTGCCCGGCGAGGAGCACAGCGAGACAACTTTCAGTCAGGCGCAAGCGCAGCTTCGTAGCTTTATCCTCGACTTCTGGGTTGACAACGCCTACGTCTATCGCGACCAGCTGCGCGAGAACGTCTTGGTGCGGGAGTACGCCCTCACGGTTGACCTGGCCCATCTCATCGCGTACAATGAGGACCTTGCGCAGCGCCTGTCGGACGAACCAGGTGAAATACTGCCGCTCTTTGAAAAGGCCGTCAGGGAAGTCGCTGCGCGGATTGTTTTTCCAGGCGGCGAGGCGAACGGCGACGATGGCGTGACAGAGACAGAGAACACTCTGAACGCCGACGAGGATGGCTCCAAGCCGACGGCAGATGTGCCACAGTTTCAGGTGATTCTCAAGAGCAGCGCGAACAGTATCTCGATTAGGGACCTCGACGCCCAGTACATCAGCAAGTTGGTTCGCATTCCAGGCATTGTCATTGGTGCCTCGACGTTGTCGTCCAAAGCCACAGTACTGCAGCTGATGTGCCGGTCATGTCGCCACATGATACGCCAGGAAGTCGATTCCGGATTCACCGGCATCCAATTGCCACGTCGGTGTCTAGCAGAGGCACCTCCAGGTGGTGAGCCTAAGCAGTGCCCTCTTGACCCTTACGTGATCCTTCATGAGAAGAGTCAGTTTATTGATCAACAGGTGCTCAAGCTGCAGGAGGCGCCAGACATGGTTCCGGTCGGAGAAATGCCTCGCCATATTTTACTTTCCGCGGACCGATATCTCACTAACCGTGTCGCCCCTGGCACGCGCTGCACTGTCGTTGGTGTATACAGCATCTACAACAACCGGGTCAAGAACCAGGGCGCTGCCGTGGCAATTCGCAACCCGTATGTCCGCGTCGTCGGCCTCGAGGCCGACGTCGACCATACAGCCCGTGGAGCTGCACTCATGTTCTCGGAGGCTGAGGAGGAGGAATTACTTGCATTGTCACGCGACCCCCAGTTTTATGAGAAGTTCGCTGCCTCAATTGCACCATCAATCTATGGCAATGCAGATATCAAAAAGGCCATCGCGTGCCTACTCATGGGCGGCAGCAAAAAGGTATTGCCAGACGGCATGCGCCTTCGAGGTGACATCAATGTTCTGCTGCTTGGTGATCCAGGCACCGCAAAGTCGCAGCTGCTCAAGTTTGTTGAAAAAGTTGCGCCCATTTCGGTCTATACAAGTGGTAAAGGTTCGTCCGCAGCGGGTTTGACAGCTTCTGTGCAACGAGATGCTAATACTCGCGAGTTCTACCTCGAAGGTGGTGCCATGGTGCTTGCAGATGGAGGCGTCGTCTGTATCGACGAGTTTGACAAGATGCGCGACGAGGATCGTGTTGCCATTCATGAAGCCATGGAGCAACAAACTATCTCTATCGCCAAGGCAGGTATTACCACGATCCTCAACTCACGAACATCGGTGCTGGCGGCTGCAAATCCGATATTTGGTCGCTACGACGACATGAAGTCGCCTGGTGAAAACATTGACTTCCAAACGACAATCCTGTCACGGTTCGACATGATCTTCATCGTCAAAGACACCCATGACGATGCGCTCGACCAGACCATCGCGAAACACGTTATGAATATCCACATCGATGGGCGACGGACGGCGCAATCTGAACAGACTGGAGAAATACCCATCGATCTGATGCGACGGTATATTACATACTGTCGGGCGCGCTGTGCACCCAGGCTAACGCCAGGGGCGGCTGAAAAGCTCTCATCCCACTTTGTGGACATTAGAAGACAGGTGCATCGTCGCGAACTGGAGGCGAATGAGAGGAGTTCCATTCCTATCACTGTTCGTCAGCTGGAGGCGTTGGTACGCATCACTGAAGCGTTGGCCAAGCTTCACTTGAGCCCTGTAGCGACTGAAGAGCACGTTGACGAGGCGATACGCCTTTTCTACGCCTCCACAATGGATGCAGCGAGCCAGGATCAGGCTGCAAACAATAAGGAGCTGATAGACGAGGTACACCGCATCGAACAAGGTATCATGCGCCGGTTGCCGCTGGGCTGGTCAACATCGTACCAGACACTCGTGCGGGAGTTCGGATCGGCTAAAGAAATCTCGCGAGCTGCACTCAACCGTGCGCTGGCGATTATGGAACGGCGCGAGACCATCCAATTCCGCCACCAACGTACCTCAGTGTTTCGTTCCGGTGCTTGAGGCCAGTGTATATTAATGGGATATGAAAATGATGTTATAGTAACCTGGGCTAGAGAGTCAATCACGGTGAGATGGCTTATTTGCGTTCATAGTAGTTTTGACAGGGGTAGGTCTTTACCGTCCGCTCCGAGTCACGTGAGGGTACGGTCGTGAGCCCACTCCTCATGATTGGTCATGAGCCCACCGTAACTAAATTCGCCATCACGTGACACGCCGCACAACACGACATGAGTACACGAGGGGGACGGTTCGTGCCTGGGCCGCCACAGCGCGGCATGCCACAGCGCGGTGGACGTCCGATGGGGCCAGGAGGCGGCATGGAAGTGCCGCCGCCACAGCTGAACCCAGCGGAGCGACACTACTACCGGCGACCGACGGAACTGAATTTGCCCGAAAACATTGATAGCGTTGTACCTGAAGCCCGCCTTTATCGCTCCATGCAGAACCTCGAGCGCCGTCTCGACGCGATGATCGCGCGTAAGAAGCTCGACCTGCAAGATACACTTGCCCGGAGCATGCGAACGGCCCAGACACTCCGAATATTCGTTTCAAACACGGCCCATGACCAGCCATGGCAGCAGGCGGCACCACCTGGCGGCTCCCTTGACTTCTCAGAGTCGCAGGCAAGCTGGAATCTTCGGGTCGAGGGGCGTCTGGTCAATGACGAGCCTGCAGACTCGCCCACTCGGCGCAAATTCTCAACATTCTTTACCTCGATTGTTGTCCAGCTCCAGTCCCCTGGGGGCGAATACCCGCAGCCTGACCCCTCGATAGTGAACCCAAACATCATCGAGTGGCACGAACCGCCGGATGCAAACATAGAGTTTGATGTGTTTGACGTCAAGCGGAAGGGCGACCATAACATCCCCTGCAAGATCATTCTTCAACTCAAGGAGTATCCCGACAAATACAAGCTGTCGCCCAAGCTGGCTGACCTGCTTGTTATGAACGAGGGTTCGAAACCTGCTGTCGTTCTGGCGTTGTGGCAATACATAAAATTCCACAAGCTTCAAGAGTCCGAAAACAAGCGGTCTATCGTGTGTGATGACGCGCTACAGGCTATCTTCGAGACAGATCGTATCCCCTTTCCTCAGATCTTCGATCTTCTCGGGCCGCACCTCCTCCCTCGGGACCCTATCGTTATTGACTACACCATCAGGTGTGATGTGGAGAACACCATGGGCGAGACGGCCTACGACGTGACCATCGAGGTGAACGATCCTCTCCGCCGCCAGATGGCAGATACGCTCGATCAATGGTACAGCGATCAGGAAGACATATTCCGCCTGAATGATGACATTGCACTCTGCGTTCAGGCGCTCAACACCTCCAAACTGCGCCGGGAGTTCTTCCATGAGCTTGCAGCTGATCCTGCTGACTTTCTTCAGCGCTGGATCGAATCTCAAGCCCGCGACCTCAAGACTATCGCTTCAGATCGCGGTTTCAACGAGGAGGAGGTGCGACGTGCATCATTCTACAATGAGAAAATGCTGCAAGAATCAGTGCATCTGTTCGCTAATTCGAAGAGGCAAAACTAGAATGTATTTTAGCTGGGCTTTCTGTAGTGTACAAGTATTGTTTATCTACCAATTCGCTCTCGCTCGTCGAGCAGCATTTGCAGGAGCAGATTGGGGGTGATGTGGACTAAATAACCTTCTTGCGTGTACAGCCAGCCTGGCGAGTGGCATCTCGGCGCCTTGCGTCTGATATTCAGATCATATTTCTTGGTATTGCCAGTTTTGAGGTCGACTATGAATGCAAAAGCCGCAGACCAGCGGTAATCGCCCTCAAAACCTGCGTCGACGCCAATATACCGACCATCAGTTGATTTGTAGACCGGTAGCTCCAGGTCGTTGGCCATGAGAAGCATCTGCCAGGGCACTTCCTCGCTCGAAAATCGCTCCCCTGCTGCTGCAAGCCATTCCAGACTCAGATACATGACACCAGATGCAAACGTCATGAAAATGTGTGTCTGCGAGATGCGGACAGCTTTGGGTACACCAACTTTAGGGGTTGCCTTGCCGAACGCTTGCTGGTACGTTGACGCAGTGTAGAGAAGGCGTCCTGTTCTGGTCTCGAAAAGCATGAGGGGGTATTCGTCATCTTTGCGGAACGAGTAGAGCAAGAACACCTCGTCGTTACTCTGTATGCCTCGTGATGCCACTTGTGTTGGGTCCTGCGCATCAGCAGTGGTAGAACGGGCGTTATAGTCTGTGATGTCGCGCCGACACAGCTCCCGGTTTGTGGCAACTTCCACGGAGATAACCTCCCAGTGAGTAAGGCACACACAAACGTCTCCCGATATACTGTAGCGGACGCCCTTATGAGGCAGATCACGATGTGGATATTCGCTATCACGGATCTGTGTCGGGAGTTTCACGCGCCAACTTGCTGAGTTCTTTTGAACGCAGAGCCAGGTAGTCTCCCCGTCATCCTCAAAACTGCTCGCATTAACAAATCGGTTTTGTGTAGGTGCCTGCCCAGCATCGGCTGGAAACCAGAATACACTTGCTCCTTGTGGATCCTCCGATATCTCCTTCAGTCGAGGGAAAAACCCGCCAGCACGACAATCGAGATACGCTTCGTACTGCTTGTCGTTTCCAGCTTCCACGAGAATCGAGACAATGTAGTTGACGGTGTCAAAGTACTTTTGCCACCTGTTGGAGTGGTCGAAGCGGCATCCTCCCACCATGACCGGAACAAAGCGTCGGTTACCATCCCAGCTACGCAATCTGTATTCGGTCGCTCGCTCGGGACGCCGACGGTGCGCCACATTCATCGACCACTCCAGTCCTTTGTATCTTTTGTACGCCCTCATCCACGGCGCGACGCTAACGTTTTCTGGAGGCGTTGCAAAGCGGTTCATGAGCAGCACATGGTGGCGCATCAGCTGTGTGTCGTATGCGAAGACGATCTCGCGAAGGCGCTTGCAACAGAGGCTTATTCGCATGAGACTCATGACGTCAGCCTCTTTGAGGATCAGGACGATCAGCTCCGTGGGGAGGCAGAGCAAGGTCAGGGGACTCTTTCCTAGAGGCAGCATGCTGGTACTGTTGTGGATGCTACTGCACACACTGCCACCGCTCAAGGGGCTGCCATGGGACATACTTGAGGGCGTCGTAAGGGTTGCCAGCGACCGGCGCCTTCCAGGCGACTTTGGAGACGTCAGCTTGTGGATCAGGGTGCTGTCCCTCAGCTTGTGCCACGGGGTGCTCAGTGGCGGAGCAGAGGGCCGTTCTGGCCTGTCTCCCGGGGACGGGCGGGACGGTGGAACCGCGAAAGACACACCCGAGTGTTCTTCTGGAGGTGTAGGGGACTGGTGTTGGTAGGGTAGTGCGTAGACGTAGTTGTCGTTTTCGTCCCGGACCAGAGGAGTCTCGAGAATCGGCAGGTCGGCCAAGGGGGTGCTGATTCGCGGTGACTGGGGCGACTGCAGCGTTGTACGAAGAGGGGCTTCGTTTACGGCACCAGAATAGCCCGGATCTGGGTGCCAGTGCTCCCGCTCCCGTCCGGGACGGTCCTTGAGCCCTGTCAACAGCCTCTTCATCTTTGCGACCGGCATACCTGATGTCGTGGAGATACTCAATACCCCACATCCAACGGCTCGACTACTGTCCCTGATAATGCAACTGCCTGCAGCGTACAAGAGGACGCTTGCTGCGGTCAAAATGCCGTGTGCGGACAAAAGCCCGTGACAGAGGGACGCAGGAGCGCGGGGCGTGCCACTCGGCGCTTTTGGTGGCTGTCACCACTTTCCTTGTCTCTATCTGGACCCCTTACCGCCTTGTGGCCACAAGGACGCATGTGTGCTCAGGGACAGGAACGCCCGCACCATCACGAACTGCAAGGTCCACACGTGACGACCCAGAGAGCCCACACGCGCCCGAGACGGCAGCAGGGCCTTCATCTGCTGTCTCTGTTGCACGCAACCGACAGCGTCTGTCCACTGTCGCGGCTGTGCGCGTGCTCCGCGTGGTGGGCCTCCGAACCGCAGCTGAGGCTGCCACTTTGAGCGGAAGATCCACAGCATCTCGGTTACATTCGGCGACGTCAAGACGGTCCACCCAAGAACGGGCCGCCTTCTCCGCTCCTTTCGGCCACTAATGTAATTTATTGTTTCAGGTCAATCAGACTGTCCTGTCCAGGTCCATCGCACCCACATCGTCCAGCAGCGAGAATGTGCGCTTCGAGCTCTCCGCCGACTCAATGGAATGATGACAGCCACTGCTCCTCTGTATCCGCCTTTTCTATAAAATCCACGCCTTGTCACAGCCGTCGCTTCACCAACCAACAGGAACTGGACCCCCGACAAAGTGCAATCACTCCTTTACTGCCACTTTACACGGTACCATGAAATTCTCTGAATTGACGTTAGTCGTGTACCTCCTCACGGCGGCGAACGGCGCCCCCGTCCCGCAGCAGGAGGATAACAGACTAGAGGCGCGCACGTTCATTGGGGGCGGCTTGCTCGCTGCCAAAGCCATTGGCGCCAAAGCTCTTCTAGCGAAGGGCATCTCCGGCGGCATCACGAAGGGTATTGGCGGCGGAATCACGGGTGGTTTTAGCGGTGGTATATCGGGCGGCATTACAGGCTCCGGTGGCATGAATATGGATTGCAGCGTAGGTCCAGGTCCCTGCAATCCACCTCAGGCACCGGCGCCGGCGCCGGCGCCTCCCGCCCCTGCTCCCCAGGCTCCTGCTCCCCCGGCCCCTGCTCCTCCTGCTCCTGCTCCTCCTGCTCCGGCCCCTCCTGCTCCTGCCCCACCTGCCCCGGCCCCACAAGAACCTGCTCCCGCTCCTCCGGCTCCCGCTCCTCCGGCTCCCGCTCCTCCGGCTCCTGCTCCTCCTGCTCCGGGCCCCCCTGCTCCGGCCCCGCAAGAGCCAGCTCCCGCTCCTCCCGCCCCAGCTCCTCCTGCTCCGGCTCCTCCTGCGCCTGCTCCACAGGAGCCTGCTCCCGCTCCGGCCCCAGCACCGGAGCCCGCACCTGAGCCTGCTCCTGCTCCCGCGCCTGCTCCCGCGCCTGCTCCTGAGCCTGCTCCTGAACCTGCTCCTGCTCCTGCTCCCGCGCCTGCTCCCGCTCCTGCTCCCGAGCCTGCTCCTGAGCCAGCTCCGGCTCCTGCCCCAGCGCCTGCGCCTGCTCCTGCTCCTGCTCCCGAACCTGCGCCCGCTCCTGCGCCCGCTCCTGCGCCCGCCCCTGCCCCTCAGGTCATTGAGCCTGCTCCTGCCCCTGCTCCTGCGCCGATTCCGCCTGATTGCAAGCCTCACATGTCTTGCCACCCTAACTTCAGTGGCTCGCTCACCGGCAGTTTCAGCGGCGGATTCTCGGGCGGAATTTCAGGTGGCAAGATCATTACAGGCCGCAAGAAGATCCACAAGGGCTTCTCCAAGTCAATCCACGGTGGTAAGTCCTTCGGAAAGTCGTTCAGCGGTGGCGGCGGCTTCAGCAAGGGCGTCACCATCTCGAAGGGCATCTCGAGTGGCGGCGGTGCTCCGTGCTAAACATCACTCAATCAACCTAATCAAAGGCTACGCTTAGAATCCAGTATAATAATTTTTTTTCATTGTGTTTTACATTTTCCTTTTTCGGGCAGTTAGATCACGTGATACCTGCACGTGATCATCGGTGCACGTTGTTCAAGAGTCACTATGCACGTCGACACTATCCTGGAGAGATCAACCACCGAGACGTAAAGGAGCAGCGTAAAATGACCCGCAACGGGGCCCAACAGTATCTATCGACCCGCAGCGGCGCTGAGCCCTACCTCGGTTTCGAGGAGGCGGTGATCCGCGGTCTTGCGCCCGATGGAGGGCTGTACATTCCAACCGAGATCCCTCGTCTGCCCGCCGACTTCGAGACGACGTGGGCAGAACTGAGCTTCGCAGAACTGGCATTGGAGGTCATGTCTCTATACATCAGTGGCGATGAGATCTCTCGTGAGGACCTTCGTGGGCTTGTTGAGCGAAGCTACTCTACTTTCCGTGCCAAAGACGTGACACCCCTCACTACGCTGAACAAGGAGAAAGATATCTACCTACTGGAGCTCTTCCACGGTCCAACCTATGCATTCAAGGATGTCGCTCTGCAGTTTGTGGGAAACCTATTCGAGTACTTTCTCACCCGCAAGAACAGAGGTAAGGCAGAGGATGCAGCCGACCGGGACATTATCACCGTCGTGGGAGCGACCTCCGGTGACACTGGATCGGCCGCCATCTATGGACTGCGTGGCAAGAAGGATGTCTCTGTCTTCATTTTGTATCCGACCGGTCGCGTGTCTCCTATTCAGGAAGCTCAAATGACGACTGTTCTCGATCCGAATGTCCACACCATTTCCGTGAAAGGTACTTTCGATGATTGCCAAGACCTTGTCAAACAGGTGTTCGGGGACAAAGAGTTCAATGACAAGTATCACATTGGTGCTGTCAACTCTATCAACTGGGCTCGGATCCTCGCACAGATCACTTACTACTTCTACTCCTACTTCACGCTCAAAAAGCGCCTCGGCACATCAAAGCCTGTCAAGTTTGTCGTTCCCACTGGCAACTTTGGCGATATTCTCGCGGGTTTCTACGCGACGAAGATGGGACTTCCTGTTGCCAAGCTTGTCGTGGCAACGAACGAAAATGACATCCTCGACCGCTTTTTCAAGACAGGTAGCTACACTAAGGCAGTCGACGATGCCCACCCGGCCGTTGTGCATGCCACACTCAGCCCAGCCATGGACATTCTTGTGAGCTCCAATTTCGAACGCTTCCTCTGGTACTTGGCTCGGGAGGCGCAGGGTGGCTCGAACGAGGCCGCTGGCCGTCAGGTCAACACCTGGATGGCAGACCTCAAGGCGAAAGGCGGCTTCTCTGTTTCAGCTGAGATGCTAAAGCAAGCGCAACAGATCTTCGCGTCTGAGCGCGTGACGAATGATGAGACTGCACAAACAATTAAGGACGTCTACCAGACTGTGTCTCCACGCTACATTCTAGATCCTCATTCAGCAGTTTCGGTGCAGGCAGCTCTGCGGAAGCGAAATGAGGACCCGTCGGCAGCCTATGTCGCTCTCTCCACAGCCCACCCTGCCAAATTCGCAGATGCTGTCGACCTTGCTCTCAAGGGCCAAGAGGGCTATTCCTTCGAGAATGATGTGCTTCCCCAGGAGTTCAAAGAGCTGCCACACAAAGAGAAGAAGCAACTCTTCGTGGAGAAACCTGACATTCAGGATATCAAGCGGGTCATTGTGGAGGAGCTCGCCAAAGAGAAGCTATAATAGTAGACACGTCACTTCATTACTAATTTACACTCTACGACTCGACCTTGACTGTGGCCTCTGGCTGCGCGGTGGAGTCGACATTTTCATACTTCGAAGCAGGTTCGTCGCTGTTGTCCTCTGGCCCATCATCATGTTGGCGAGCTAGTGGAGCAGCCAGGTTGATAGATCGTTCAAGTACATGCTCCACTCTTGTGCGCAGCGGCTTGGATTTGCAGTCTACCTCGAGCGTCTCAAAGTCAATGTCGGCGGTCATTGAGTCAATTTTAATCGTGGCCCCGGTGTTGTCAGCCTTGACAGCGTATGCAGATCCAAATTGAGCTTTTAGTAGTGCTGACACTCTCTTAATGCGTTCTTCGTGAGAATGACGGGTATGGCCGCAGGGCTTAGAAGAGAGTTTGACTGAAGCGGGTGAGGAGTCGACGGACAACAAAATGGCAAGCACGGAGTCGGCAATTGCGTCGTTGAGCATGTTGCCAACCCACTCTATGGTCGACTGATTGCCCTCATGAGTGATGGTCACGGCGTCCATGACTCGAAATTCCGTTGCGTCGGGAGTATCCGATAGCACTTTGACTTCGCCAAACATCTGTTGCAAATGATATTTGACTAGGTCCGCGCCTGCGTCCACTACGACAGTCTGCCGTTCCATGACTACGCTGGATGTCAGTCCAGCATACTTTCGAAGATCCCCAACTTCCATCAGACTCAGCTGAAAGTCTTTTTGGATCAGTACACCCGAAACTATGTCACCAGGCGCAGGTTTCGATTCAGCCAGAGTGCCCATCGTCTTCGCGACTTTGATGGTTTCAAAAGGAAGGTCGACTTCCACGCAGTTGCGTGGGTTGAAGACACGGACCTCGTTTTCTGTGCCTTTGCGGTCCGCATACTTGGATAAGAGTGCAGACTTGAGTCGCCCCATATTATTTTGTTCACCGTGAACGAGAATGATGTTCGGGGGATTGACAGCGTCTATGAACTCCGACCCTTGTTTGTAGTCAACGTGTGCTGCAAATGAGAGTTCCTCAATCGCACAGCGACGCGGAATCTTGACGTCCGCTGAGTTGACCGAGGGGATCTCAGTCGGCTCAGTCAGTATCTGCTTTGCCATAGTGCCCTCCACAGAGTAACCGGTGAGGATCAGTGCATTCTTGGGGTCGGGAGCCCATCGCTCTAGCAGCTGACGGGACACACCTGACTGGAGCATACCTGGTGAGGCCACCATGACGCAAGGGCCGATATCTTCAAATCTTTCCAAGTTTCTAATGCTGCGGATATGCTTGAATTGGAACGGATTGGATTTGGAGTCTCTGAACTGGCGCCGAATGTTGTCATTCATCATGTTGACGTACGTTTGGAACACAGCCATGCATTTCCGTGCCAGTGATGATGCGTAGTAGATGTTTACCCCTTCGAGCTCTGGGTGTTGCTCCCAGTACTCATCTAGAATCAAGAGGATCTCCTGGGCGCGTCCCAGGGCGAAAACGGGGAGTAGACAGCGGCCGCCTTTGGCGATTGTCGAGTGGATGAGCGACAGGAGTCTAGCTTCCTTCTCGAGGCGCGGCTGGTGGGTAGCGGTTCCGTACGTACTTTCACAGATCAAGATATCGGGTCTCTCGGGTGGAACTTCGGCCTGGTTCAGATGGCGATCTTCTTCTCGTGAGTAGTCTCCGGTGAAAAGGATCTTGACACCATCGATATCAATGAAGTACATTGCGGCACCCAAAACATGGCCGGCGTGATATGCTGTGAACTTGATGCCGGACACTTCCACAGTAGAATGGTAATCGATCGTTTCTATGCGCTCAAAGGACTGCGTGAGGTCCTCGTCTGTGTATAGCGATGCGCTCGACGTGTTGCCGCCAATGTTGCCCTCAGACGTAACGCTTGAAACCCGCACAAAGTCCGACAAAAGCCATCGATAAATCGCCTTCGTCGGGTGCGTCATGAAGACTCGGCCGCGGAAGTTGGTGTGCTGCATCACATAGGGCAGCGACGCAGCGTGGTCCAGGTGGAAATGGCTTATGAGCAGGACATCTACCTTGCTGAGATCGTAGTCGTCGTAGAAGGGTAGCGAGGCAAGGCCGGAGTAGGCGGGATGGACGCCTGCGTCCAGCATAACCCTCTTACCCTTGTACTCGATGATGTGGCAGCTTCGGCCGACCTCAGCACCGCCGCCGAGAGCGACAAACGTGAGCAGATCCTTCTCTGCCTCGGCGCTTCGCTTCGTCATGATGGATGTTCACGTCGCTGTGTTGCGTCTCAGAGATGTCCGACCTTATTGTTCGTAGTTACCCTCTCTGAAATTTCCAGCGCTCACATACAAAATGGGCTATAAGGACGTCCAGCAGAGCTGATATTGCAAAGACCTTTGTTTATTGCGGTGTCTTCCGCTTCAATGCGACCTTCCCGTCGACTATTGTCGTCTCAAAGCCCGCTTCCTCGAGGGCGTCGGACGACACCGTCTCCTTCGCCTCCAGTTTTGCCACGAACTCCTGATTGTCAGAGTTGTTCTCAAGCAGATAGCGAATGCACATGATTGAGCGCTCGCGAATGTAGGGATTGTTGTCGTCAATCTGTGTGTTTGAAAGCACTAGCTCGAGGCCATGGGTCTTGCGCATCTCATCCTGCGCTGCCCGATTGTCCTTCACTAACCACGTGAGCACTGAGATTGCCCGGCTCTTCAAGTCCGGGTACTCGGCCGGGTTGTGATGTTCTCGACTTGTGTCTAGCTTCTCTCGTCGCGGCACGTTCTTGTGTGCTGTCCCTAGCAACTCCACCAGATGCCTGACCGCGCCGTGCTCCCGAAGCCAGCCACAGGCATTTGCGGAGTGTTCGGCCGCAGTTCGTAGGACCTCCAACACCAGAGAGAGCGTGCTCCAAGTGAAGGTTATCTCTTCGCTAGCGGTGGCTGTTGTTGTGCCGTCAACGTCATTAACATTCGATTCAAAAGACTCCAGATGCTGGATGGCGGCTGCTTTAAGTTCGAGGAACTCATGCCAGATCACGGAAAGCTGGCCTAGCGAGAGGCTTGGGTTTGATGCCACAATGCCATCAACAAGCTTGTATGCCTGCAGCCTCTCCTGCTGGTCAAGCTCCAGGGAGGCCATCAGGGATCCCAACTCGCCACGGCGCAGAATGTCCTTGAAGAGAATGACGCACTGCTCGAACAGGGGCTTCTCGTGCTCATCGTCGCTGTAATGCCACTCTTCTGTGCGTTCCAGAAGCCAGAGCAACCAAGGCTTTCCATTCGCTGAGGTCCACCAGAACTCACCATGGCGGAGACAGTTGTTCAGCATCACCAGCACAGGCAGAGAGGTTCGCACGCTGTTTATCTTAGTAACGATGTTGTCGTTTTCGCTTTGACTCATGTCGTTGAACCAATGTTGGCTAAGCGCTCCGCACGTCTTGCTGTCATTGGAAACGTTGGCTAGGCACTGCAGCGCAGAGGATGCCAGTTTGAGCTCCTCCTCGTCGAATTGATCGTCCCCTTCGCCTAGTAGCGATATCAGACGGAAGAGCAGCGTGCCGACTGCGCCCCACGCTTGCTGCGCATTTGGTCCAGCACTGAGGTTCCTTGCAATCAATACCACAGCATTCAGCGTCCGCAAAAAGCTGACGTTCTCGTCGGTGATAGCATCCGCCCCATTTTTGATGGCTTCAGCGAGAAGGCCCCAGACCTCGGCTCGGGCTCCTTCTGTGTGTCTCAATTGAGCGTCATCTGTGGTTCGGTGCACAAAATCCAAGAGCGAGCTCTCAGCACTTCCCTTGACAATTGTTTCCGGACGTGAGAGGGCCTGTGCGTTGAACCGTAGAGTCTCTTCTAGCCGTGACATGGGCCGTGCTGTATTGATCGTCGTGATGCCCAGATACGGCATATCTACAGCCCTAGCCCAGGTGGCCCCCAGACACTTTGACGAGCGCCCCATGGAAGATGCTGCGATGCCAGGTGCGGCGATTCACCGCTCTCGGGCCGGCCGCCATCAAGCGAACGCAGCTGCCGCCGCGGCCAAAGGTCAATGAGGACGACATCGAGGAGGTGTTCATCAAGGGAGGGTGTGTCACGTGACTCTGACTGGCTGTGACCGCACTGACACAGTGGCAAAGGCGGCCAGAAGCTCAATAAAACCAACAGCAAAGTGCAACTCAGGCATGTGCCCACAGGAATTGTGGTGGCCTCGCAGGCGACGCGCTCACGCGAGCAGAACAGGGCGAAGGCACGCGAATTGCTCGCCCTCAAGGTCGAGGAGTTGACGAAGCCACCAGGCGAGAGCCGAACAGCGATAGTAGCAGAGTATAAGCGCAATAAGGCGAGGAAGAAGAAGGCACGCTCCCAAAAGAAGTACCGGGATGCCGCGACCGCGCAAACGTCTGGCGACGAGTCTGAATTCGCCGAACTGGACCCCAGATCTTTTGAATGGCTTGATGTCGACAAGCCTCAGGTGCCGGAACCAATCTCAGAGCCGTCTAAACCACCGGAGGACGGCGAACGCCACCCGCGGTGAATGTAGATAGCACTCCTATTTAGGAAGGATAACCCCAACCCTCACTCACATCAAAATTTCAAAAACGTCGTCGTGCGGCTTGAAATTTTCGTGAGCCGAAGAGCGATGAAGGCCGATTTCAGGTTCTCAAACCTCTTAGGGACTGTCTATAGGCAGGGCAACCTGCTCTTCACTCCCGACGGTACAGGCCTGCTCAGCCCTGTTGGCAATCGTGTCGCGTTCTTCGACCTTGTGAACAACAAGAGCTTCACCTTCGACTATGAGCATCGCAAGAACATCGCCCGGATAGCGCTCAACCCGCAGGCAGCATTGCTCCTTACCGTGGACGATGATGGCAAGGGCATATTGGTGAACTTTGTTCGGAGGACAGTACTCCACCATTTCAACTTCCGCTCCGCCGTCGGCGCAATCGAGTTCGCTCCAGACGGGCATCATTTTGCCGTCTGCTGTGGGCGGTTCATCGAGGTTTGGCGCACGCCTACGCAGAAGGATGACCGGCAGTTCGCGCCGTTCATCCGTCACCGGGTGTATACGGGTCATTATGGCGCTGTGACGAGTGTGCGGTGGTCTGATGACTCGAGGTTCTTCCTCACTACATCTGAAGATCTTACGGCTCGAATCTACACTTTGAATGCTGAAGAAAGCAGTGCAGCAACAGTCTTGGCTGGCCATCGTGATACCGTGTTGGCAGCATTCTTTTCGGAAGATCAAGAAACCATATACACCATATCTCGGGACGGTGCTTTGTTTCAATGGAACTATGACCCGGGAGATTCAGGGTCATCTGACGAAGCAATGACGGAGGACGGCTCCGATGTGAGCTCTGAAGCTGAAAGCTCTGATTCCAGCTCTGAATCAGACCCCGATGGCAGCTCAATAATGTCGTCAGAATCACAATCTCGAGTGAGACGGCAAAAGCTGGGTTATCCAGGGCGATCCAAGGCACTTAAGAAGCCGAAGGGAAACTGGCGCATCAGTGACAAGCACTACTTCATGCAAGATGGGGCGAAAGTGCGTTGTGCAACGTTCCATCCCGCCAATAATTTACTGATTGTTGGCTTCAGCTCAGGAATTTTTGGTCTCTACGAGCTGCCTGGTTTCGTGATGGTACAAAGTTTGAGTATCAGTCAAAACGACATTGACTTTGTGACAGTGAACAAAAGTGGCGAATGGCTTGCGTTTGGTGCGTCACGGCTGGGCCAACTACTTGTCTGGGAGTGGCAGAGCGAAAGCTATGTTTTGAAGCAGCAAGGGCATTTCGACAGTATGAACTCTCTGGTCTTTAGCCCGGACGGCACTAAGATTGTTACTGCCGCTGACGATGGCAAGATAAAGGTGTGGGACGCAGTGTCTGGATTCTGTCTCGTCACATTCACGGAGCACACATCGGGCGTTACCGCACTACAATTCTCGCGGCGCGGTAATGTGTTGTTCAGTGCCTCGCTGGATGGATCTGTTCGTGCTTGGGATCTGGTGCGGTATCGAAACTTCCGAACGTTCACAGCGCCGAAGAGAATCCAATTCAGCTCGCTGGCTATTGATCCCTCCGGGGAGGTTGTCTGCGCAGGATCACTGGACGACTTCGACATTCATGTGTGGTCAGTTCAGACTGCACAACTATTGGACCATCTCACTGGCCACGAGGGTCCAGTTTCAGCACTTGCATTTGGTTTCGAGGGGGGCCTTTTGGCTTCGGCATCATGGGACAGGACGGTGCGGATCTGGAGCATATTTGGCAGACAACAGCAAGTCGAGCCACTGCAAATGCAATCGGACGTCCTCGCCCTAGCGATGCGGCCAGACTCAAAACAGGTCGCAGTCTCTACACTTGACGGCGTCATCTCCTTCTGGAACGTGGACTTGGCCAAAGAGGAGGGCCAGATCGACGGTCGAGCCGACATCATGGGAGGGCGGTACTTGAATGACAGGTTTGTTGCCAAAAACGCCGCTCGCAGCAAGTACTTTACTACCCTCACCTACTCAGCTGACGGCTCAGCGATCCTTGCAGGCGGCAATTCCAAGTACATCTGTTTGTATGATATTGCCACAGAGGTGCTAGTGCGCAAGTTCGTGATCTCGGCCAACATGGCCCTGCAAGGCACCGTCGATGAGCTGGACAGCCGTAAGCTAACCGAAGGTGGTGTACATGCCGACACCATCGACATGCAAGGGATGAAAACGGACTTGAAGGACCGCATCGACAACACGCTTCCAGGCTCGTCGCGTGGAGATGCATCTGTGCGTAAGGCCCGTCCCGAGATCCGTACGGCCGCTATCCAATTCTCCCCGACGAGTCGCAGCTTCGCCGCAGCCTCGACAGAGGGTTTACTCTTGTATGCGCTCGACGAGGGAGTACTTTTCGATCCGTTTGATCTCGATATTGACGTGACAATTGCGACGACTCTTGAGACACTCCATGAGCGTGAGTACCTGCAGGCCTTAGTGATGGCTTTTCGCCTGAGCGAGCATCAACTGATCCGCCGCGTCTATGAAGCTGTACCGCTCGGTGATGTCGAGATTGTGGCAAGAGACCTTCCAGTGGTCTATCTAGAGCGCATGCTGCAGTTCATTGCCACGGTAGCAGAGGAGAGCCCACATGTGGAATTCAACGCGTTGTGGGTACAGGCACTGGTGTCGGCACACGGACGTTACATGGCTGCGAACCGGCACCAGTACGCTTCTGTGCTGCGTGCAGTTCAGAAGTTTGTCACCCGAGTGGCGAACGACTACATCAAACTCTCGGAGCAAAATAAGTACGGCGTGCAGTATCTGTTAGGACAACGGGACGTCGAGCAGCCAGAAATTATGGAGGTCGATAGTGGTGACGTTGATGAAGAGTTGGACGAGGTAGAGGGCATACAAGACGACAGCTCGATCGATGCCGAGAGTGATGAGGAGGGATGGTTTGGCCCTGGCGAAGGTGGCAAAAGTACCCGGATTTCAAAACCACCAGTCAGCTCGTCCGAGGACAGCGACAGCGACAGCAATGATGATGAATAGCACTGTAAAGTAATTGCGAACGGTTCAATACATTTTTCACCGTTATCTGCAGAATCGAGACCATCTTCATCGTGCGGCTCAGAATTTTGCCATATATCAAACTATGGACTCGGACACTTTGAAGCTACCGAGCAAAGACCGCGGAAGCGCGGCAGCAATGGCTAGCAGCGGCCGCTCGGGTGGCCTGTCAAGCAAGCTGATGACCATGAAGTTCATGCGACAGGCTGGCGCAGCCGAGGAGGCCCGGCGAGAGGAGGAGGTGCGCAGGCAACGAGAGGACGCCTCTCGTTGGACACTACAGAAGGCTACGAAGAAGAAGAAGCCGCCAGCAGAAGTGGGGTACACGGAGATTGCCGGACTGCTGGGTGAAAACTCGCAGAGTGCCGGGCGACGGAGCTGGGGTGGATACAACAAGAAGCTTGAGGGGGTTGACGAGGAAGAAACCTCAGAAACGGCTCCTGTCGAGGATTCGGACGGCGATCATCCGTTGAAGCCTAAGCGTAAGCCGCAAGATCGTAATGGTAAGCGGCACGGCTCTAAGCGGCGTGGCGACGCAGAGGGGACAGGATCAAGTCGAAAGAAGCGCAGGAACTGAACCAAAGTAACGAATCATGATCTGTACAATATAATGCTATTATGAGATGCTGTTGTCGTAGCACTGGACATATCGCTTGCAAGACAGTCTAGCGCTTCTTTTTCTTGTTGTCTTCGATGAATCCACCTTCGATCAGACAGTCACGCGCGCACGAGTTGATGTGTTTGAAGCGATCAGCACCGAGCTGGATGCCGCCATACCACCGACTGACGCAGACTACGACGTTCCACACGTCCATGAGAGTGAGAAGATGTAGCATACGCCCGCCTGCGGCCGTCTCGCCGTCCTCGTCATGGTCCTGAAGGGTCTCTCCAGAGCCAGCGTCGCGTATACGCCACGCCAGCATGTTGTGGGTTGCCTTTGCAATCTTGCGGTCCGTCTTGAGCTGGGCCACCTTGGCCTCGAGCTCTGCCGCGGAGTGCACCGCAGCGGCACGGCCCACGAACAGGCTCTTCCGGTCCAGGACAGGCTCGCCCGCTATCCAGCCCTCGAACGGGTCCCCTGCTGGCGGCTGTTCGTCGTGCTGCTCGGCGGGCGGGGACACAGCGCCGTGGTCGTAGCTGTCGAGAACGTCTGCGGCAAGATCCATAAACTCGAAGAGACAAACGTTGCCGGGGCTAAAGATGCCGTACAGGGCGCGCTGGAGGTCGGCGACAGCGGCCTTGTCGCCCACGCACGCCTCGAGCACGTTTGGCGGCTCGTTGGCTGGGTACGCCGACGGGAAGCTGAGCGTCAGCCACCGCTCGGTCTCGGGCAGATGCAGACGGTAACGCAGGGGGCCGACCTCGGCCATGCACGCGGGGTAGATGGCGTTGAGCGCGGTCACCTCATCGGCCAGCTCGTCAGACATTGGGGTGGCGCTGGCTGTGTCACGTGATCTGCCAGCCCCCATTGATCACGTGAGACTGAAATCGCCGAATTTGTCGAGTCGTCGAGCCCAAGTCACGTGGGTCGGTGGGTGGAGTGGAGACGATGCGGGGCGCCGGATCCGGCAACCCATGCGAGGGTGGGCGCTCTGCACGCGGGGTCACGTGAGCCGTGGCCGGGCGCCGCCATTGCTGGGCTTGGGGGCGAGGGGCGCCGGTGGGTCACGTGCCCACGCATGCCCCTGCCGTATTGGGGCGGCAGTTTAGCCGCCCACCCGAGGTCACGTGGGCGCTCCCCGGAATCTACGACCCCTGATTGCCGGATCTCGCGCCCGGCGGGGCCATGCGGGCGTCCCATCTGGCGACCGTGCAGGTCCTAAAAAGCTTGACAGTGCGGGGAAATGGGGGGTTGCCGTGGCTGCCGGAGGATGCCGTGGCCCGGCGGCGCTGCCGACAGGTCGAGCGGACGCAAAAGCGAGACACTACAAACACAAACACGCCATGCGCCACATGTGGCGCGACTAATCCTGCCTGTCCGCCCACCTTCACCCACCCCCGTCGTCCTCCTGGGGTCCGTCGTAGCCCCAGCGCTGCAGCCCACAGTGCATAATATGCTGACCCGTTTCATTGCAACCGTTTACTCAGGACTGCCACCTCTGATCGAGTCATCTCTTCGCCGAGGGTGTCTGGGATTAGTCAGGTCTGCCATCCTGATCGTGTCATCTCTTCGCGGGCCTGGCAATCTTTTTCCAGCGATCTGAACCTGCCCTTCCCCCCAAACACAATGGGCGCACCTCCGTGGATGGCATGCAACGCTCAACCATGAAGATTCCCGCCATCAAGACCGAGGGGGCCAAGGTGGCCAAGGACCCGTCCTCGGTGCTCTCCTCGCCCGGTGCCAAGCGCAGTCGGACGACCAGCTGCGAGCGGTGCAAGCGGCGGAAGCAAAAGTGCGACCATCGTCTGCCCGCGTGCACAAACTGTGTCAAGGCAAAGGCTCAGTGCGTCCAGCCCGAGCGCTACGCGCAAAAGGTCCAGGAGCGCGACGACTATGTCGTGATGTTGGAGCGGCGGATCGCCGAGCTCGAGGAGCAGGCAGCCGTGCTGCTCAGCTCGTCAAAGCCCGACAGCAAGGTCGGCCCGCCACCAGTGCTAAATTCAAAGCAGCAGGCTGCGTCGCGCACCGTCAGCATACTCAACGAGGACGGCACCGGAGCAGCACCTCAGAGCTTCAGCGTGGTGTCGAACCTCCTCTCTGATCCGACATGGGATGGCGTTCTGCCTCCCCCGAACAGCGCAAAAAACGGTTTACCGGACGAGTCCGAGTGCCTTCTGCCGCCCTACTACGACTTCAGCCCCTTTCTCAAGTACCCCCCAGCGGATATGCCTTCCGAAGCGATATGTGACCGGCTCTTGCAGGGCTACTTTGACCGGATGCACACACGGTTTCCTCTTTTTGACCGTGCTCGCATCCAGAGAATGCACAATGAGCGATCCCTGGCCGGCAACAATGATGACCGCCTGTTCGACCGCTTTGTACTTTGGGCGGTGTACGGTATCGCGCTGTTTTTGCTCCAGAACAACGAGGGCCAGCGGCCCGCTGCAGCAGACCTGGAAAAAGGCTTTCTGGAGCTCGAGCCTATGCGGTTCTACTCCAACTCGATTCGCTACGCAAAGCTCTGCCGCTCCACCGATACAGTCCGCCGCATTCAGGCCCTTGGGTTGTGTGCCCTTGTGCAGATGCGCACAGACATCGACAATGGCTCGCACTGGTACATGATAAACCGGGCGATGCGGCTGGCTGTCGATGCTGACTTCCATCGGAGGTCTTCTCTCGAGGGCCTGTCGGTCTATCAACAGGAGCTTCAAAAACGGCTGTTCTGGACCGTTTACGGCATCGAGCGGTTGTTTGCAGTGACAGCAGGCAAGGCTTACGCTATCTCGGAAGGCGAAATCGACTTGCCAATGCCGTCAAATGTGGATGACACCGAGTCGGACCCCAACGCCATCCGCGCCGGTCGAGTACAACCGTGCACTCGCAAGACGAATCTGAGCTTCATGCTTTTCACTCTCACCATCAAACGTATCGAGTCCGATATCATTGAGCAAATTTACCAAGACACCGGTGGCAGCAGCAGCACGCTTACTGGCAACACAGCTACCATCCGCATCGCCGGACATTGTGCGACCCTTGAATCTGGATTTAGCACCTCCGAGGGACCCACGACAGCTGTTACCACATCCACCACCGGCACAACAACAACCACCGTCGATGAGCCAGCTAGCGGGACCAATGGTGTGGAAACTGGCACCCCTCCCGTTTCCTGCAAAGTGGAGCAGAAATTCCGCACCGTCCATCCGTCGCTGAAAAGGCTGGCTGCATGGCGGCGAGAATATCGACAAGGTCCCGTCTCTCTCAACAAGGATGAAGTCGACGTGCTGGAGCTGTTCTACTATAAAGCAGTGCGCCTCCTGATTCAACCGTTCCTTTCGCGGCTTGACCCAAACGGTATGCTCTTTTCCCAGTGCATGCAAGCCGCCGGCAAGATTTGCCACCAATTCAAACAGTACTACGCTCAATCGACACGGTGGTTCACTGTGCCTTCGATGAACACAGTCTTTGTGTCGGGGCTAACGCTTGTATACGGCTTGTGGCTGAGTCCTGAATCGTCGTACATTAGCATCATGAACGACCTTCGGGCCTGTTCCAATACTTTGTTCATGATGGCCGAGCGATCGTCACTGAGTAAAGGTTACCGGGACACCTTTGAGAATCTAATGACCATGACAGTTAAGCACATGGCTGCACTCCAACAAGAGAATAGTCGTGCTGCTGCTGCCGCTGCGACAGCCAGTTCCACGCCTCCTGTGAAGCGAAGGGGTCCACGGATCAGCTTCAGTGAAGCGCGGCCAGTCCCCGACGGTCGCAAGTCATCAGCCGCCTCCTCCGTTGCTACACAGCCTTTGTTGGAAGATGAAGTCGTCAATGGCACTGCAACGCTGTCCCGGCCGGAATCAGCTCAACAAATGGGCGATCCAGGCAGTGCCGGCTCGCACGAGTCTGGCTTGATTCCAGTTCAGGGACCTGTTTCCAGCACCGGGGAGCCTCCAGCATCAGTGCGAGCGCCTGCTAAGCAGATGGTGGGTCAGGAGCTACTTGGCAAAATAATAGTAGGCCCGCCCGGGCTTGGCACGACGCCTAGCATGATACTCTCTCCACGAATGCATGCACAGGTTCACAGCGGGTTCTCACCGGTTCCAGCAGCTCACGACGCGGCGGCCCAGCATCCGGACGGAGGACACCCAGCTGAATCAAAGGACGCAACCGATGCGTGGCTCGGCGACGTTTACGGCTATGACGACAACATGTACAACATGATCCAGGATATATCTACATGGACAAAGCAGCAGAGCGAAGCTATGGAAACCAGTGCATCCATGTCTGATTATATGTGGGTCAATTTCAATGACTTTGGATTTTCGTGAAATATATGGGATATTGGGTTCTCCTGGTCTGTGTCTTTTGGTCTCACCGTAGCTTGAACATGCGGCTCATGCGTGATGTCCACCATGTCTGACGAACTTCGCACAGCGGGCAACAGGGCTTACGCTGCTGGAGAATGGCGCAAGGCGGTTGATTTATACTGTCAGAGCCTCGAAAAGGACTACTTCTCCCCGGCAGTCCACTCCAATCGTGCAGCGGCAGCATTGAAGCTCGGCGACAATGCTGCAGCTCTTCAAGCGTGCGAAGTGGCACTGCTACTGCCAGACGTTGAAACAAAGATCAAAGTCAAGCTATTCTGGCGTAAGGGCCTAGCTGAAAGTGGACTCGGTGACCCAACGGCCGCAAAGTGCAGCTTTCAGCAAGCATTGAACCTCGACCCGGACAACGCCACGGTCCGCGAAGACCTATCCAAGATATCGCAAGCTCGAGGTCCCCAGGATGAAATGCCTTCTCGCAAATACGGCCAACGCGATGTTCGCATAAATCACTTACAATCAGCCGTGCCTGAACTCATACCAGAATCAAAGAAAAGAGCAGACGTGGCATCCGGATTTGGCCCGTTCGCCGAGCTCATTGACGTTCCTAAACCTTCGGACCACTCCATTGACTCGCATGCTCAAGCGGTGCCACTTTCTTTGCACACGGTAATACAATGGATGCATGCTCCGCCAAGTCAGCGAAGCGAGGCGTACGTTGCGATGCTTCTAGCTGATCCGTTGCAGCTCCCAGATATTTTCGGAGAAGGAGGCATTGAATCTGAATATGTCGAGTTTGCCCTCGCAGCAATTGTCTACGGCTTGGCCTACACATCCGACGCTGCCATTATCTCAAAGCACGCGGTGGACCTTCTTGCCTCTATGACCAGGTGCGCACGATTCGATTTGGCAAAAATGTTCATTTCAAATGAGAAAGTGGACTTCGTGTTCCAGCGACTTGAACCATTGCTGGATTCAGATACCCTCGAAGAACTTCGCAGCAAGTGGCGCTAGCAATATAACGAACCCAGGATAATGACATCAACATTTCTAATGCTCTCAGTATATACTGAGTCCTCTTGACGTCTGTGCGTCTCGTTTAAGGCCTGTTAAGCATCCTCCACCGGCCCCTCTTAGCTCTCCGTCCTGTGTGGTCGCATGATTTCAAGGCCCAGAATATTGATATACGGATCAACTCTGACGTCAAACAGTGGTAGAATGATGCGAGGAGCAATTAGGAGCGCAACCAAAGTCAGAAACACGAGAAGCATCACGACGGAGTACTTGCACGCGATCCGCTGTCGCAACCTCCGGCGCCGCGTAGTGTAGGTCGGCAGCCGGATCTGCTTACTCGGCCGTAACCAGAATAGCATGGTCGAATGCCACCTGTCAAAGAGTGGTATAAGAAGGATTGGCACCTGGACAAAAAAGAGCGCATGGCCCAACATAAAATCGCGTGCGAACATGGTCATTTCAATCGTTTTGCACACAAACTCGCGCGCGGGCTGAGTCATAACACGCCTCCCTAAGCCCATCGCGAACCATTTACCACTCCACCAAGCTCTGGAACTGCGGTCATGTCTTAGCTCGCGTGTCAATACCATCGCTGTCATAAAACGGAAGAGCGCGCTTTGCACGCAAGTGGTCAGAACAAGCCCGAGGATGGACTCAGCAAAGTGCCAGTCTTGCAGCATCCATAATACGTCAAAAAAGACGACATGGTTGATGACTGCGAAGATATGTGCGATGACAGAGACGAATGAGCCGAAACGATTTGTCAGGATTCCTATTAGTGGCCCAAAGAAGCAAGAGACTGCCGCGAGCATTAACAAAAACGCAGCATTCAACACAACGGGCCCGAGGCTGCACAACAAGATCCTCGCGACTGGGTTTGGTGTATCGTGGGAATCTCCGTTAGGATGCGAGCTGATGAAGACGTAGGGAATCAAGAAACACAGCAATCGAATCACTGGAATCCCTACCTCCCAAGATAGACGATTCCAAACTCTTGGACGTAGAACACTGTACAGTGGCCTTTCTTCCCCCTCGATTGCCTTGGACCAAGACTTGTACCCAGTGATCGCAACTCTTGCATGACGGACGGATGTGATCCAACTGTTTTGATGATGCCTGGCACTTCCTCGCAGAATCCATCGCAGAAATTCCCTATAGTCGAGAAAAAACTCGCTCCTGCTATACTGGTGCGGGTTGAATATAAACGGAGCTATGCAAAGGGAGACGACAGTTACCCAAAACCACATGAGGGATAGACGCCACATCGTCATACTCACAAAAAGCAGGATCAGTACAGAGCGTGCACCAAAATAGAGGGACTCGCTTGCAAATCGCGAATACAATGCATGGAAAGGAATGCGACTAGTTGCGAATCCACGACCAGTTGAAATATACTTTGCCCCGCCAATTGTCAAGTCACTCACCAGAGCATGCCCATATATCTGACACACGAAAACTTCAAACATTGGTGACAACGACGCTAATTGCTTGAAAACTCGTGTCACGCTACGGGCGAAACCCCGTTCAGTGAGCTCTTGAACAAAGAGGGGCAGAAAGGAGATGAAGAATACGACAAATATTGACAACACACATCGCTGCACCCAGGCCCACACTGGTAAGAGATGTGCACAACCTGCGGGTTCATGGGCGTCTGTGATCGGTTTGTTGTGGTCGTATTTACAGACCTGAAGTTCGCGAGTCAGAGCTGAAAGACCAACGCAGACCACAAGGAAAAGTTTCACAGAAAGTGCAATAAGGATGTTGTTGATGTGAAAACCGGGATGTGCGTAGAAAAAAGAAAGGAAGCGATCAATTGGAAGGTGAGTACCCAGGTAGTAGTATTCGCGAGACAGCATCTGTTCGCCCATGCCTGCTCCTATCTTGGTAGTGAAGTTGAGTATGGAACCAAATCCCAAATCTCGACCCTTGCCGCACTGAATGAACTCGCAATGCTTGATTCGCCCACCCCTCTGCAGCACGTTCATTCCAGCAAAAATATCCTCATTAAGGTGTAGACCCTTTTGAGCCTTCGAGACACCACCTCTGGTCGTCATGAAAATACCGTGCAAGAAATCAGGATGGCCGTAATGTAGCTTGGCTCCAACCTTAGCTAAAGTCCGGGCGAAAAGCGTCCCAAACGTCTGCTCCTTGCCTGCTGCCACGTCGCCCAAAACACCGATGTTCTCGGAGAATATATATTCCCTCGATCCGAGAATTGCCACTGGTGTCGTCTGAAGGCCGTTCGGTGAACTGTTAAGATCCCTCGGCTGAGCATCCATTTCTTCAAACTCTGCAAGGACTGATCGGATCTTGAGGCATTCCTCAAGGTAGTTGTCCTGATTTGCATCCACTAATTGAATGTACTCTCCTCGATAGAATATGAGGGCATTGTTTTGGTTATCAGACTTGCCATCACCGAGAATGGGACAACCGGAGAGTTTGATGCGATACTTTGGCATCCGCATTCCGTTTTTCGCAATATGGCAATGTCTGTCAACGAGACAAGAGTAGTAAACTGGGCCGCCTCCTCGTGATTTGTCCCCGTCTTCAATTTCTAGGTAAGCAACGTTCAATGAAGGGAAGTTGCGGAACATGATGTCCAGATCATTCTTCTCGTCCATGGTGAACTGGTTCATTCTTTGCATGGAGACGATGAGGCGAAATTTCCTGTCGCAGAGATCATCAAGATGGGCCTCGAGGCAACGCTCCCGCCTGAGGCCTTCGACCTCTAGAGGATTTTCCACCTGATAAAGAAGCTTGATTGCTGAACGATAGTTCATGAATCCGGCAACAGTTCTATAGAGTGTTTGAGTTCGGAGCGACGCCCACATACGTGTTCGTATGGTAAACTCAGGTGAGGATGACTTGAATCCTATGCAATAGAAAGGCAAGTCTATGGTTTCGCGGCTATCGTCGTAGCCTTCATTGATGCTTTTCGTCTCCATACCCGTATGGTCGGCCAGCTTGTCCCTGGATCGTCCGACTGAAGTGGCTAGCGCCTCAGCTGCTAAATCTTTGCTGTCCCTGACGTAACATTCCCATTCGGTGGGGTGCAGTTGCTTAAGATACTCTAGAAGAGTGATCTTGACGTTGTCATCTTCCTCCCGTATAATCTCTCTTAGCGAGAGAAGAATCTTCTCCGCGTAGTGAGGAATTAGTACCGTGAATGACGGCATCTTGTAGATCTCGATGGCCTCCAGTATTGGGGAGCTCAATGATTGTGCAAAGAACGACAAACGACGCTGTGCCTCACCTTGATGATTGAAAACGGACGTTTGATTAAAGCCCTCATCCTCATGGTTCACGAAAAAGGAGGGTTCTTGCCAAGTCCACGTCGTTCCATCCTGCTCGGGTCCGTTGCGGTACAAAAGGCGCTGGAGCTGTTCATAAGGCAGTACGTGCGACCTGAACATTTCCAATAAGATACTGTTCCACACTGTAGCCACGACTGCCTTGACCGATGAACTTTCAGTCCCCGCAGAAAAATTGCGAGTGTTCAAAATTTTTGAATAAAGGCGTTGTGGCAGTCTAGCGTAAATATTACGCCAAGGCGTCCACACGGACACGCCCACGTAGAATGATCTTACCACTGACGCCATTGTGCTGAATATGATGTACCACAAGTACGTGTCAAGAAAGAATAAAACTAGGTCTGTCACAAACATGAGCGATAGGACAATCATGGGCTGGTAGCGGCAGACCGTGTTACCTAACCATTGCACACCATGACACGCTCTTAGATCTAGAATGCTGAGCTCACGGATTGGGTCGCGCAACGACAAGGTCAGGAAAAAATAAGATTCTGTGAACTTCGCGAAAAACACAAGAACCCAGAGGCCGTAGGACATAAGTCGATCATTGCCGCGCAGAGGGTGAAACTGTGCAATAAAAGCTCGCATCGCGAAATGCCGTCTGCTATCTGTGAACAACGGCCTGGTTTGCCCCGAAGCATGCCTCTTGGCTTTAAGTTCCCGCTGCCAGTAAAATCTCCATCTTCCATTCTCTTGCTTGGATGTTTTCGTAACATCGCCACTTTGATTAAGGTAGTTGCCGAATAAGCTGCTTGGTGGGACTATAGCGAAATACAGAACCGTGGCAACTGCTACAGCCATCTGAATTATCGCAACGAGGAGACCGATGCGATTCGGCCTATCCCAGGACAGATAGTGAAGGATATAAACGGATGGCCCAACTAAGGCTGTCACCCAGATTGTCAGAATGAATAGTGGGTGTAGGAGGCTGCGGTGGCCAGGCCAATGATACGGTACGAGACATCCCTCAAATGTCGTGGCTAGAAGGCTGATAAAGGGTGCAATAGCTCCTCCTAGGGCGATAATCGTCCATCTTACATGCGGCATTGGCTGGTTATTCCTCCTGTAGTTGTAGTTGACTGTGTAGAGGGTCGGTGAGTTGAAGGCAGTATAGAACCAGTACACACAGACGTGAATGATCCAAAAGCGGCTGAAGTTTACAAGCAAGTGAATGCTTGTCCGAGTCTCATAGTAAGTCTTGAAGAATGCTCTCTCCCATCGCACACGGCTCAGTTTTGCGTACCTTTCGCATGGGGGGTAATCTATGAGAAGCTTATCGTCATCACATATGAGCCTCATGAGACCTTCACGGTACCAAAATAACTGATTCATATCGTCGTAACCGATTTTCGAAGAGTGATCCTTTTCCAGAGGCGCATACTGGCCATTGACTTTACAATATCCCTGTTGCACGTAGAAAGAGTATAGAGGCGTGATAGTCCGATCAAGAAACTCACACTCTGCTGCAGTCGGGGCCCCCTGGTAAATGCTACTCTCATAATAGTCCACTGCACATTTAAATATAAAGGCGAGGCACTCTGGCATGAATCGAATATTGTTTGCCTCTCCCCAGCACATCAGGTATAATGCAATATGTGCCACCTTAGTTTTCGTGTCCAAGCTAGCCATTTTAGCACTCCATCGTCGCTCACTTGATACAATGTCATAGTCGTAGAACCCTGAAGCATAGTCAACTGTGTTCCTAGCCTTCTTTTTCAGTGAAGAATGAAGATTTCCATTTTTATCAATCTTTTCGAACCCAAACGCCTCCAAAATGTCGATTTGGGCCGCGAAATACCATTGCTTGTAATTGGCATTGTTGCCACTGATGTAATCACAGTGAAGACTGTCCAGTGCTTTGGCTGGTCCCATGCGACAAGCGCGACTGTCGATCATTCGCATGAAGTGGTCAAACATATTGCGCATGTTATCCCTCTGGAATCCAAATTTGGACTTCAATTCCTCGAAGATGTCCGCTATGTCTGCAACGGTGAGTGGAGGTTTTTTGTCGCTTCCGCCGCCACCTGATCTCCATCCAGGATAGTCCTCAGGCATCCAATGATTGCTGCTTTGAGAGAAATTCGAGTTGATCTTGACCCTCTTTTCCGAAGTTGATATTGGCAGCTTAGCTTCGGGAGCAATACTGTCTCTGGAACTGGCATGGTTGCAACGAGTACCTCTAGGAGCTGATTCGGAAGTCGAGTTTGTCTGAGTTGGAGACACCTCAATTTCTGCCTTAGATGTTGTGGCGGGCATCATTTGTGATCTGTGGATGAGAGTTTTGGCAGGGCGTTCGGGAGGGTCGGAGGCGGTGTGACACTGCGTTTGATCATTTTCATTCAGGACAGCAGCAGCGTATCGTGCAAGATTCAGATCAGCACTTGGCTCAGAGTGACTGGTGCTAGGACTGCTTTCTACTTTCGTATCCGTAGTGGATTCGGAAATCGATGGAGCTACATCATTGTACTCCGAGTCAAGGGAGCCAGGGTTCAGTAAAGGAAAAGGCGGGAGGTTTCTCAGCCGCCATTTGCGCAAATCCCCCAGAAAAGCCGCGAAACCTCTGCTCTCGACGTCACAGTTCGCCTTTGTGTTCGGAGACTCGGCTCGCTGTTGACGTACCTCATCATTGCGAAATTGGGCTCCGGTTGCTGCTCGACGACTGGAGGAAGGTCGTTTATCGTGTGTCACGCCCGAAAACCGGCGATGCAGTCGGGTCACTAATGGCGTTCGACACAACCCTTGGGAGCCAGCGTCTCCGTCTCCATGATGTATCTCGTTACCATCGCCTCCTATATGCAGGCTGGAGCCGTCTGGGGCAGTGACAGGAGCAGTGAAGAAGGGACTCAAATCGGCTGCTGGGGCATGGATTACGTGGCCTTTTTCGCGTACCGCCTGGCGCCCCTCCGACGTACAGGAAAAGGTCTGCGATTGGACAACCGCAGGGGCAATTACAGAGCGAGCAGTTGGCTGCGCTTCCCTTCGTCTCTGTTTTTCAAGCACGGTAGTGGGACTCGCCACCCTGCTTTCAGACTGGCCATAGTGCACCTTCGATTCACTGAACGCATGTTCCGATCGATCGCGGACTTCTGAGTGGCATTCGTTTCTCTTCACATCGAGGTTGACGGGAGCAGGCCTATCCTTGGCCTTCTGCCGACATGTGCCACCCGTCAACGGCGAACAGCCAGACGAGGCTAAAAGATCGTCATTCGGTGAGCCTTCTTCGAAGCCCGAGGGAGAATGTAACGGCAACTGTGGTGCTGGCTTCTGCCTTTCCTTACCCACGTTTAGCCTGGCATCATGGACTTTGATCGTTGACCCTTTGGAAACATGGGGCCGCGTAGTCTCCAGCGCAGGTCTGTATCGCTTAGCTTGATTGAGCTCTGTCATCGTGTTGGTGCTTGCTTTGACAATTCACCTCACTCAAACAGTTGTCCGAGCACTAGTACGACACAAGTGAGCACTGTAATGTGATTAGAAAGGCAAAAGTACTCGCTCGTCTTCAACAATGTGATTGTGGCTCCTCTTTCCGCCCCCAACAATTGCCACCAAAACAACAATTGGCAAAGCAGCCACAAAGACAGCACAATAATTTAGAGCATTACATTAAATTAGATTAGGAGAGCAACTAAGAATAGGACACCAGCGCTGGCGAGGGCAATGTGGTGCGGTGCATGCGCGCCGTCGTTAGCCTGGAGAAGAATGTCTGACACGCTCGCGGACGTACCCGTGGCGCCAGCCGGAGGTGCTGCCGAGCTAAACGGCAGCGACGGCTGAGATTCCATCTCCCCATGAACTAGGGTGCCTGGCAAGCTGTCTCCGTCGACCGGCGCCGACATGACATTGTCGTCACAATCGAAAGAGTTGGCCTCAGGCTCGCACGGCCTAGCCGAGTATGTTGGCATTGAGTCATTCGCCTGAGAGAGGGGCGCAGTAGCATGACCTTCAGTATCCGTACAGGCAGCAGTGCATGTAGTGACACATTCACACTCCTCGGTGATAGTGGCCTGGTACACGGTAGTATTGTCGACGTCGAAGGGCCACTCGAGGCTGTTGGACGGCGTGGAGGTAGCCTCCGCAGGGCCGGGGTATGTGAACACGTTGGTCGAATCCTGATGGGGGTATACTTCGAGATCTGTCGGATTGAGGTTTTCTAACGGAGGCTCCGGTTGTGAAGAAGCTGTAGGGAGTGGTGTCTCGAGAGTTGGTTCAAGTTCAACAGGGCTGGTGGTGACAGGACTGATAATGCTCGTGATTATCTCTGGAATATCTGAGTTGACTTCACCTGGCTGGAAGACTGTAGTGTAGTATTGAGTGATAGTCTGAGGTGTGACTTCAGGATGGACGGTGACTGTCTCCATCGACGTCACAGTACTTCCCGTAACGACAGTTTGCACGGGTTTTGTGACCTCCACAACTGAGGCGGCAGTCAGCCACTGGATGATAGTTTGTGTCAAAGTGGTGGCATCATCGTAGGTAATGGTCGTTCCGGAGTCCCCCTTACAGGCCCCGTCGCATTCTATCTCAAAACAGCCTGCACCCTCACAAGCCTTTTCTGAGGAAAGACACGCGCCGTTCAGACAAACTTCGCCGGTAGTTCGCCACTTATAGTTCACCGATCCGCACGGCCCTGACTGGCCATCGCAGGCCTGTGACGCTTGCTGTGTAGTACTTTGAGAGTCTGAACCAGTTCCCGTGCCTTCAAGAGTGTCCTCATCGCCCATCTCAGGCTCATCACAGCCCTCAGGACCGTCGCACAGTTCCGAAGACTTTCCACAAAGTTCTGGCTTGGAGGCACATACTTCGCTGTGTGCCTTAGCAGAGGCTTCAACAGTGGCTTCAGTGGCCATGGGAAAGGGACTGGTGGAAGCGCTTCCTATATCTGCCCCAGTCCAGGCTTCAGCAGAGGCTTCAGCGGAGCCCAGTGTAGGGAGAACGGCTGAAGGACTCATAACACTGCTGTCTGTGACAGCCCAAGCCTCAGCAGAAGCATGAGCAGATGCGCTCGCGACACCACCAATATCATCCGATTCGATTTCACCGGCGGATGCTCCAGCAGACGCACCGGCGCCTGCGTGTACATCCTCGAGCAAAGGATCCTCGTTACCAAAGGGGACAGGGTTGTTCAAAAGCTCATGAGCTTCATCGCCGTTCGGTTCCTGGGAATCGCTTCGCTTTATAGCCACTTCCGCGGCAGCAATACCGAGGGCCACGCTTGAAATAGCCAGTGTAGATAGCTTCATGGTGGCTGCCTTGAGCACTCGAGCTGGCCACCGCACTATCGTCAAGGTTATATATAGCGCCAACCCCTCATGCCTCGTGGTCATTGTCTTGAAACTTTAGCCTCCACCACCGGGAACTATTCAGACATGGTGGACCACCCTGTTCTGGTGGGCCACCCTTCTCTGACATTAAGGTACCGCAAAAGAGAGTATACGGAGACAGTAGGTCGCTGCCACAAGTACAAACGCAGATAAAAAGACGGCAACACTACAAATCGATAGATGAACGCCATTTCAATTGACCATGAGAGGTGAGGGAGTCTCACTCGCTTTCCCATCTAGATTGCGAGCTTCCTCCCGCCAGCCCACCAAGGCTGGGTCTCAGTGTTACGACGCGGGACAAACTACACGGCCGCTTTAGGGTCAATTGCATCAAGCTTGGGCCGCTGAGAAGTACGTTGTCTGGTACCCACGAACGACATCCACAAGAATTGTGCGCGCGCAGCGTGGCGAAACTCAAGGGTGTGCCTTGATGGAGCAAACGACAGAAATGAGCGGTGTTGGCTGAAACCTGTATTTCAAACCTAGCTAGCATGGCAGGCTCCATCCGGTTATTAAAACAAAATCGCAAGCAATTGGGGCCCTCAATAGAAACAAAAGTGGTTGCCTACTTGGTCAACAGATGACACAAGCATAGGGAGAGAAAGCTGTGTTAATGGCGTCGGGAGATCGGGATGAAGGGCATTAGCATGTACGCACCATTGGCAACACCGAGGTCGATGTTCTCGGTGGGAACCTCAAACTTTTTGGTGGTAGCGGTAGTCGAAGTCATTGTGAGCTGGTTGCTTTGTCACTGATTGCAATGATGAAGGAGGTAACATTTCACAAGCCCTTTTATAGACTGAGCTGAACCCCACACTACTCCCATTCGCCATTGTTTCTCCAAGCTAGGTCTCTCGGATGGCACAATTGTGATTCCCAATCGGGCATTTCTGCAAAGCCTTTTCCAGAATGAGAATCAACAATGGCGGCATTCGAAACAGCGACTTGGCGATGCGCCATGGTGAAACGGAGTTACTCCATATAGTACCAATAAATTACACATTAGGTTGAATACATACTCAGGAGAAGAATAAATACTTGACAAGCCAGACAGGGCCAGCACGCCCGCCGATGCAACTAAAAATCTTGAACACAAACCACCTCAAACACCCAATAAACCATCCCAACATCGTCCGAACAATGCGCAGTACTAGCCTCAAGAAACTGTCAGCCCGTGCGGGTCACGCTCCCCCATTGTTGCTGTCTTGCCGTGGTGGCACCTTGAACGGTGAGAACTTAAGCTGTGTCTTGATAGGCGAACCATAGCGCAACAAGTCCAAGTCCTCCCGACTCAAGCCACTCCGATCACTTGGACTGGTTCCATTTTCGTCATCGCCTTCTTCGGACCGATATTGAACAGCGTTGCGCATCACCTGTAGTACATCCACTCCGAATACGTCCGCTGCGTTTGCTCGATTGGGCGAGTCGAACGCGTAATCGTACGCCTCCCGTCTCCGACGCGCTTCCCGGGTGTTTGGCGAACCAAAGCAAGCCCTGAAAATGAGGTCATCCTCCTCAATCAGCCGCGTCACCTTCGTTCGGCTCGGACTGACATAGAGGTCCTCGAACTCGTGCGGCGCACTGAGGTTTCGCATCAGGGCGCTGCGACTAATAGACCCACCGGGGCTGACGAGAGCCCCGCTCACCGGGTTGCTGGTTGGTGGTTTGAGGGTTGTAGCGGGTGTCAGAGGCGCCAGGAGAAGGTTTCCACCACCGGTTCCCTCAGCGCTTCCCTCTCGTGGCTTGCTGAGCCGGCATGGTGACACGCTAAGCGGGCTCTCCCAAACACCTCCCGTACCCGGTGCTAGGATTGGTACAGAAGACAGCAAGTCCTCCTCAACAGCGATACTGCCAAACAAGGTGTCGCCTAGTTTTCTCTTTTTGCAAGGCGAATCAATCGTGGTGTTTGTCTTGCTGAAGTATTGCAACCCAATAGAGGAGTGTGGACGTTTCAAGGAAATTTCTTCCCCGCCACCAGCACCTTCCAGGCTCAGCGAATTGCCAGTCGTTAGCGTGATCTTTGAGACTCGCTCCACAGCCGCGGCAGTTTTCGGATTGACATGGGGCGTAGACCCTTGAGGCTCTGTATCCGAGCTATTCGCATTCTCTGTGCCGTCGTCGCTCTCCGAGCCCTCTTCAGCAGTGCTTTCCGAGTCCTTACGCTGTGGGCTCTCCATCTTGATCATGCGCACAGGCTTCGTGACAGCTCGAGATGGCTGAATACAACCGGTAGGCTGCCCAACAGGAGCGCTGCTGGTGCGGACATGCTTTCGAACAACTTCTTGCTCCGACTCTGAGTCTGTATCAGACCCATTTTGGGCCTTTCGCGGCGGCGTCTCGACAGACGGCTTGAGTGCTGGGGACGGTTGGAGTGATGGTTTTGCGACTGGAGTAGACTTTACAGCGGGGTAATAAGGCTGAGTGTAGGCAGGCGCTGCCTTCTTCGTCGTCATTTTCGCACGAAGAAACTGGAACTCATGGCCGGGCTCTATCATCCAGTAATTGCCCTTGCCAGGATCATCCTTCGGACGCATCTGTTTCTTGAAAGCCTTGTTCAGCGACAGGTTGTGGCGTATGGAGTTCTGCCACCCAGGGGGACAGCTGCGGTACCAATTGAAAGAGTCGGTGATCCACTGATAGATCTGCGACAAGGTCAGCTTTCGCTGGGGACTTCTGAGGATTGCCATCCCTATCAGAGTGGCATAGCTGTAAGGAGGCTTCCCGCCATCGTCTGGCACCGGTGGCAAATCCTCAGGACGCGGGATCTCTTCGTGGACGGCCACATCGTTCGAGGAGCCGGGTGCGCCAGGCGCCATGGGTGGATCAGTCGGCACGTGTCCAAGACTGTGCCGCGCGGCCTTCTGACGGGTTCTGCGCTGTTGAGGGCCAGCATTGTCTGCGATGCCGCCGTACAGCGGCTGTTGATGCGGCACAAACGCCGGTGGCGCGCTGAATGACTGGTCCATCGGAACGGACTGCAACAGGTCATGGTGCGGGGCATGAGCCTGCTGCATGCCTGCTGCAAATTCGAACGTCGGTGGCGGCGGGAACGGCCGGCGGAGCCCTGTGGAGGCGACATCAGCGGGAGAGAGCTCAGACACGCTGCGTGTATGTCCACCAAGCTTGTCGCCGTACAGAGGCGAGCTAGCAGACGGTGACACGTAGGGGATCTTGCCTGCAGAGCTGAGCCTCCGGGCATGCGCATGGCCGTTTTCCTTGTTGTCTCCCCTCATGGAGAGCCCCGCGCGGCCACCACCCACGGTGGGGGTGGCAAACACATGTGGATAGGCCGGCTGCTGGTGGTTCATGGAAAAGGTGTGGTGAAACTGCTGGGGCGCTGGCATGGAGCGGTCCACTGCGCCGGCCGCTGCGCCCTGCCGGCGGTGGGCTGTCGGGGGTGGGGTATTGAGCACAGAACTCCCGGGTCCAATTTCGGCCAGAGCGAGCTGCGCATAGGGCCCCGTGGGAGAGCTGCTCAGGAGGCCAGTGTTCTGGCCCGAGGCGCTGGCTTTGCCCATGCTGAGCGCAGCGTGGGCCGCTGCGCTGACGTTGCTGAAGTAGGTCGTGGGGTTGGCCGGCAGCCCCGGCTGGGCGCCGTTCCGCTGTGGCGGGGGCGGAGGGAGGTGCACAGAGCTCAGGCTCTTGAGGAAGTTCGAGTTGAGCGAGGCAGCCGCCGTCGTCGCCGCCGAGGGCCGCCGCTGCGGGCTCGGGCTCCGTTGTTGGGCCATAGTTGGGGTCTGGGTGAGCCAGAGGACGCCGAGGGACACAGCAGACAGCACTCACGCTCGTCAGGGAGGGCCTACCCGGACATCAATCTCGATTGCCGGCCGGTTGTTGTGTGTGTAGACGGCTGGTTCACGTCAGTGGCCGAGATAAATACGGGCAAACACGAACGCCTGAGCGGTCACGTGATGTGCGTGTAAGCGGCGCACGGCCGGCTTAGCACGGCGCGTGCATGTGGGAGTCAGCCAGCGCGGGGCGCCTTATGTAATACGCGATCACGCCCGACGCGCTCCAACGCGTACGTGAAACCCCCACACTAGAAGGGCCATCTCGGGGCCAGAACAGCCGGGAAAGGCAGGCCCCCTCGGTCTGTCTCAGCCCTGCGCCTGTCCAATGGCCTGCCCGGTAAGGCCCCGTCCCGCCTCGCCCGCCGCCTTGCGTCCCTGCCCAGCCGCAGCCATGCTCCCTTCGCATGCTTGCGCACCGCCCAACATTCTCCGTAATCGGAGCAGGCATGGCCGCACACAGAAATTGATCGCCCTGTGCCGGCCGTCTCCGGCCGACCATACGGTTTCATCGCGTCGATAGCCTCGTGTCACACCCCTGGCCTGCGCCGCTGAGACCTTGGCCTGCCCGGCCCTGCGTCAGGCACGCAGGGCCACTCCACCCGTCACGTGGGCGTGGGCCAGCCTGCATGTCACGTGGCGCGTAGTCGGGGTCACGTGTCACATCGTCGTCGAGGTCACGTGCCAAGTCGTCCTCGTTGAGGTCACGTGAGCGTCCCACGTGACCGCGGACTCGGGCCTCGACAGCCCCGCCCGCCGCGACCACCGTGAACCCCGCCCGCGCCGCGATGAGCCGAGACAGGCACGCCGGAGCCTCCGCCACAACCCCGCCGCGCTTGGCCGGCGTGGCCGCCATGGCAGTCGTCGGTACCGTGTGGACCGCCCCCCCGCGTGTCCGAGTCCAGGTTTTTGCCCCCCGGGCCTTCATACAGCCTAGGGCTCGGTCAAGACGACACCCCGACTCCCCTCGTTCTGAGACCCTCCTCCCCGGCTCCCGGCTCTCCTTAACCCCGACACCTCCCCCGCATATTCGCTGCGTCCTGCACAAAACGTCTGCAGTCCCCGGCCCGAGGTTGAAACTCCACAACGGCCTTATAAGACCAGACGGCCAGGACCACTAGCCCCACTAGCACACACAAACCATGAGTCTCGAGCAGCAGCTTAAGTACGAAGTCAAGGGCAAGACCGCCATCATCACGCTGAACGTCCCGGAGGCGTTCAACGCCCTGGATCGCCCCCAGTACAACCGCCTCAACTCTCTCATGGTCAGGGCAGCCAACGAGCCCGACACCACCATCACCCTGATCCAGTCTACTGGCAAGTACTTCAGCGCTGGCGCAAACGTCAAGGGCGGCTCCCAGGGCGGCGTCTCTGCCGGCGAACCCTCCGTCGACGGACTGTCCAAGGAGGAGGCGTACCTAGTCCGCAAGCAGTTTTGGACCACAAGCTTCCTGGCACGAAACATCGCCATCGCCGAGACGTTCTACAACCACCCCAAGGTTATAGTCGTTGCGCTCAACGGTCCTGTCATCGGTCTCTCGGCCGCTCTCGTCGCACTGGCTGACTTCATCTACGCTGTCGACACCGCGTTCCTGCTGACACCGTTCGCCAACCTCGGCCTTGTGTCCGAGGGCACAGCCGCTTACTCGCTGGTCAACCGACTCGGGCTGTCGGTGGCCAATGAGGCGTTGCTCCAGTCGAGACCTATCCCCGCCCAGGTGCTAAATGCTCGGGGCTTCTTCAACAAGATGTGGCCCGCCAAGCAGTTCAACTCGACCGAAGACTTCAATGCCGAGGTCCAGAAGCTCATCGAACAGAACTTCTACCATTTGGACCAGCAGTCCATCCTCGACATCAAACGCATCATCCAGGTCTCGCTTCGGAAGCAGCACGATCAGGTCAACGTCATGGAGGCGGTCGAGGGTCTCGAGAAATGGGCCAACAACATTCCTCAAAAGCGCTTCGCAGCGATCGCGAAGAAACAGATGCGCCACAAGCTGTAGACAATTGCAATGCCATTTCATGCTATAAATACATACCTCTACTGGTCCTTTGAGTTGAGCAGATACTCCACGAGAACTCCACGATCTTCTGCACGCGGTGGCTCTTCTTGACGTTTCTGTTTATGTTTCTTGTGCTTGCCTTCTTCGTTCTCTTTCTCGGTCTGAGTCGCTGTTGCCTTCTTGGCTTCCTCCTTCTTTGCTTCCTCCTTCTTGGTAGCCGACACTCCCCACAATACGCACAGCGCAACGAAGAGGATAGCCAAAAGACCGCGCCGCGTGACTTGCCACCGCAGTCCCTCAATTTCGGACTTGATGTCCGACGATAGTTCCACTGTGATACGGTTGTTCATCTCTTGCACCCGCACTTGGCGATCCTGTTGCTCAGACTGAACAAAGTTCTTTTGGTCATTCGTCTCGATGTCAATGTCATTCCGCAACTCCAAGATGAACTCGTTGACTTCCTGCTGCAGCGTCGCGTAGTCTCGCTGAAGTCGGTTGGCATCAGCCTTGCACTCCATGCTCTGCGCCTGTCGCGACCGCTGGATCTCTGTTCGAAGCTCTGAACAAGCAGCTTGAAACAAATACGCCTCGTTCGCCGCATCCGCCTGCGGATAGTTTTGGTCTTTGACCTCTGCCAGGCGACGACTCAGCAGGTCCCGGATTGTCAACATGATCACATCAGCCTGGCCATCCGTGAATCCAGAGTGCTTCAAACGTGCGAATATCCGGTGGGTATCGAAGTAGTGGTAGTAACGCGGCAGCGACGGGGTTGAGGTCATGTCTTGGTGGAACGAGTGTGTCGCGTCCCCTAGATTAGTCCCTTCTTCGATCGGTTTAGCATCCATTGATATGGGCCCAGCCTCTACAGGGTCCTGCTCAAGGTTATCTGGCCGAAGACCGTGGCCTAGCATACGTCCGTTCTCGAGCGCCATGCCCTCTTCTTCGTCGTTTGGCGCGACCTCCTCTGCCTCCGCATCTTTATCAGTGGCCACACCCGCCGCCGCCTCATTGACTGCAGAGATCGAAGGCTCAGCAGGAGCACTTGTTGATCTATCAGTTGCATCTTGGGTATCATCTGTCTTCTCGGAGCTCTGCTCAAGCGCCCGCTGACGCTGGCGGTGCTCCTCCTCGCTGCCACGCGGCACAAAGTTCTCCCCTATGCCCGGCCTACGCGCAGAAGCATCCTTCGGCACCTGTTTGCCGTGCTTGGTGCCTTCAGAGGACGGGAACTTGATGGCTTGATTCGGACCGCCCCTTCTCCTGTCTGCTGCAGCATCTGCCTGCCCGTGCAACCGTTCCAGACGTAACCGAGGTCGCAGCCAGGACCGCACGTACGTCCGTGCCCCAAGCCGAGCCTGGTGCCTCGCTAGCACTGGTGCCGACATTTGCTGCTTTCGCCTCTTCGTGGTCTGAAGGAGGAAAGCCGTTGGGACGTGGGGCTCACAACCTTGGCACACGCTTGGAGCGAGTCACGTGACTGCACTGTGGCGAAGGAGCAAAATGAGGGAACGAGTGCACAAACGGACAAGCTGGTGCTCTGATGCTGTTTATTGTATGCAAAACTCTAATAAAATCCCAGGATTACGTATGCGGAAACGTGCAGTGTTCATGTCTCAAATTCACAGAAGACTGGCGGCGTCCCGATCAATGACGAACTGAGCCTTAGGATGGGTGCGTGCGTACGAGCCCGGGCAGTCACTTGTGATGGGACCCTCAAGAGACTGCTGCACAGCGCCTGCCTTGCCCTTGCCAAATGCCAAGATGATGACCTCGTCAGCAGAGAGCACTGTGGCAATGCCAACAGTCAGGGCCGAGCGGGGCACCTCGTCAAGCGAGTCGAAGAATCGCGAGTTGGCCTGAATGGTGCTTTCTGCCAACTCAATCTCGCGAGTTCTCGAATCGATGCTCGAGCCCTTCTCGTTGAAGGCAATGTGGCCCTCGGCGCCAATGCCTCCCATGAACAGGTGGATGCCGCCAATTTCCTGGATCTTCTGCTCGTATTGCGCACACTCGGCCTCCTGGTCCGTGGCTCTGCCGTTGAGCATGTTGATGTTCTCTTCCCGGATGTCGACGTGATCAAAGAAATGTGTCCGCATGAAATAGTAGTATGACTGAGGGTTCTCGCGGTCAATGCCGACATATTCGTCCATGTTGAACGTCACGACATTGGCGAAGGAGACTTCGCCGGCCTTGTACGCCTCAACAAGCCGGGCGTAGACGGGCTCCGGCGAGCTGCCGGTGGGCAGGCCAAGCACAAACGGCTTCTCCTCGGTCGGCGCAAACTCGTTGATCCTGCTGATGATGTAGTCGGCAACGTAGCGGCATGCCTCGGTGTTTGTGTCGTAGATTCGGGGCTGCAACGGATGGTCTGCGACTGCCTGCTTGACACGGACGGCGGTGGTCAGCTTGGTCTCTGTGGTTGTGGCGGTAGGCGGCATTGTTGTTATTAGTGCTTTATCTCGGGGCGTGTTGTGAGTGCGGGTTTTTGGTCGGGGCTGCTCTTATCTGGGGTGGAGCTGCTGTGGCTAAAATATACTCTCGACTGAGCCCCCCCAGTCGTCCATCACTGTGTCTCGTTCAGGTTTGAGATCCATTCCTGAAATGCTACTGCGACATACTACTTCTATGTCGGTTACATCGTCACCCCATTGATTACCCCCACACAGGTGGAACATTTTCCTGATGGGGGCGACAGGGCAGCAGAATGCGACGGAGGCCGCGCCTGCCTTCAGGCAGTTGGTGGGACCAACCACGTGGTGCGAACAAGCGGACTTTTCAAGCTCGGGAGCGGCGGACGGGCCTGCCTGGTTCGTCCGTCCCGTTCGTCCAGGCGTTCCTTCTTTTTTTCTTTATCCCGGCAGGCCCGTCCCCTACCCCACGAATTGCAACATTGCAGGTTTAGCCGAATGTAACGTGCAACGGCTGCAGCGCAACGTTTTTTTCCCGCGTGCTACATCGCCTGTGGGGCTCACGACCGCGACTGCGGTCACGTGACATCAAACTGTCACATCCCACCGGCCCGCCCCGCGCGCAACGCGGAGGGCCGGGATGCTCCCATTAGCAGCCTGCGCCGCCCGTCTAGACAGGAGTGCCTCATTAGTCGGTGGAGGCGCAGCCCCGACAGCCGCACGTCACACACTGGACCGCCTTCGTGTCGGCGAGCTGCGCGCGTGGCACACGGCAGATACAGGTGGCGCCGTGCGTGTTCTCCCGCGCCTGAATACATCGCAGGCAGCATAGATTCTCGTAGCCCTGCTTGCGCCACTTTGCTATCAGGTTGCCGTCTGCGTACTTTTGCTTCAAGAGCCACTGATACAGCTGCGGCGATATTGCCTCCTTCTTGTAGTACAGCTCGTACACATAGCGCGACCGCTGGTGGTGGATCTGGAAAATCTTCCATAGGGCCTCATTCTTCGATTTGCCCTCTGGCGACTCTGCCTCTGCTGCGTTAGCCAAAATGCTCATCTCGCGGGAGCAGCACCGTGCACTGACCATCCTTCAGCCTATTGCTGAACTCGTTGAGCGTGCCCTCGATGTCAGCGAACCCGTCTGGTGCTTTCTTCGTGCGCACAGTACGTATTCGCGGCATGACGGTTTTGTGCTCCTTTCGAGACGTCACTGATCCGTGCGGCTTAGTGTGAAATAATTCGAGGGCTAGGGTTACAGTGCCACCCGCAACCCGAACTCCATGGGCGGGTTAGACGCCTTATCAATGCTACTGGATGGGACTACGCCTCCACAGCACAGGTTTCCGTCTGCTAGAGTCGGTAGAAATCGCTGTCCTGTTCAATGCAATCTATTGCCACTCATCAATGGGCGCGTCCGATATGATAGCGCACGAGGACCAACCCCCTGCTGCAATGGCGAACACCGGGCCCTCGGTAGGGACTTCGACCGGACGATCCAGTACGACATCCGGGCGTCGCAGCTCCCCACCAAGTTCTAGAACTGTCTCGGGTCTCCCAAGACCCAAGCTGCCGCACTTACGGGATTCAGCACCCCACGCCACGACTTTGCCACCTCTGAGCAATGCGAGCTGGTGATGATCACCGAACTTCACGTCCACGCATCCTCGATCTTGTAGCTCTGGAATGACAGTCGGATCCAACTGGTTCACACCTTCGAATGTGCCAAGTAGGACTTTGTCCGCTGATGACAGAAGGGCGAACTTGGTAAACGAACCCGTGATGCTGGTAAATCGTGCACCTGCCGACAGATCCCTTAGTTTGTCTTCAAACTTTGACAGCCGCGTCAGTTTCATCTCGATTGTGCCGGGTCCATTGGGTAGCGGGGTCACTCGAATTGCTGTATCATGATACCTATGGAGACCTGGGCGAGGCTGCTGAACTGGCGCAGGCGAGAAGCTGAGGTCCACTCTGGTCAGGTTTCCATTGGCATCAACAGCCACAAGACAGCCGCGCCCAGCCATAACATCCACAGGCTCCGCCTGAAGGTCTATTTTCTCATAGGGAGTGAACTCGGGCTCTTCCTCTGTGGGGACATGGCGCGAGGATGGTTCAAAATTTCGCCACGTTATGAGACCTACACCATCGATGATGGCGCAGCTGAAGTCCCATCCTGCGGCAATTTTCTTCACTCGAGGAGGCACATCGCTTTGCTCAAGCTGAAACAGCAGCTTTCTGCCCGGTATGGCAAAATCTTGGTCCCATACCCAAATGTTATCCATGATGTCAGCTGCAAGCAGGGTCGTTCGTCCAAGGGCGATGCTGAGGAATCGAGGGGCAGTGGCTGCGTAATAATCGTGACTCGGACGTTCCTCAACGCTAAGAGGCTGGCTCATAGGTCGGCCCCCAACTCTTAATGGCGCTGGAGTCCGGGCTTGCCCGATCATGAAAGGGTTGAGCCGTGTCACGAAGCCAAACGGAGGTGGAATTGTGACGTTTTGTGGCTCGCCATGGCTGCTGTCCTGAGTACGGGTTTCGTTCCTAGACTGATCGTTATTTTGCTGAGTGCTGTCGTCTTTCACAGTCGACGGGCCAGCCGCGTCGTCTGACGGATGGTCCCGCTGGTACTGTGCCCAAGACTCTGGGTCGAACACTTTGAGCCTCTTCAACTTGTAAGCCGGCGGAGATGACAATGGCCGGGGCGGAGCATGACCCCTGATCCTCAGGTTTGATAGACCGAAGCCCCGCATATCGGAGAGGCCACCGATGGCGTATAGATGTCCTTTGTCGGTCAAAAACACAGTGCCGAAGCCGCCGACGGCAGCCTCCGTGATCACGTGCTCGCGACTGTCCAATTGCTTGACCCTAAGCGGCCGGCATGCGCCCTGGCCTCCGTCAGCACAGCGTACTTCGTCGGGGATGTCAGGGTTCTCGATGCCTAGACGCCCGCTGCCGTTGCTACCCCACGTGTACACCCCAGCTCTGGTGCGCCGCCTGAATAGCTCGCGCCAGTCGTCGCGGGGATGAGTCACGGCCATGGGGACGGTGCCGTAGGTCCGGAAATAGAGGTCGTGCCACATGCTCTGGCTGCTCATAGCGGCATGAAAGCTCTTGTTCGTGGCGGCCAGCGCCAGGACGTCCTCGCGCTCCAAAAAGGGCGCAATGTTGTCCATGATCACCGTCACGCCGAGGTCCCCCAGCGTGAGGGGACCGTCCTTTGCCAGTGCCCCTGACATTGTGGTTTCTGGTGTCCTGTTCGTGGGGGCGAGACGTGTGCACAGCTGCCCTGCATACCCCCGCCTCCGGCGCAACGTAGGAATTCATCTCACGTCTTCACCTTAACTGGTAACTGACGGGGTTTCCCCAAGGCCTAGTAACGTTGAGCAAGAATTGAGCGCATTGCGCATTGCGTCTGTGGTTCCCTGTCGATCCAGGAGCCGACCTCTTCCATCACTGAGTGCACTGCGACCCACACGCGAGCCAGGCCCGTAGGACGGCGAACAGGGGTCAGACGGCGCGGCGACGTAGTTCTGGCACCCGGAATGCCGTCCCTACCTGATTTTAGCGGCTTTCCTGCCAATTTTCAGGTTAGGACGGGTAGTGGGAGTTGAGGGCTTGTGCTTTATGAGAGCATTTCGGCCCAAAATCTCAGTTAAAAAGCGATGTGGCGCAGCGGAAGCGCGTTGGGCTCATAACCCAAATGTCCCTGGATCGAAACCAGGCATCGCTAGCTGATCTTTTTTTTTTGTGCTGATAGCCCTTGGGGATCGACGAGCCGACTTTGGTGTGGTTTCAGAAGCACGAGGCCGGCGCGGAAAGCGGCACGGAACTTTGGTACCTGTTGTCTAGGTTTTGTAAAAAGGCGTGTGTCTCAGGCCCGATGCTCTTGGGGGCGCTAGCGCCCGGGGTTATCGCCGCGACGCCCGACTCCCGCCGGCCGTCGGCCGTCGGCCGCAGATCCGCGGGCCGGGAGGCCGGGCCGGACGGGAGGATGCGGCCCGGCACGCCCGGGAACGGCTGCCGACGCGCGCAAAGGCGTACTGTGGCGCACACCAGTGGCTGAACTAGGACGCGGCTCGACGCCATACCGCATCTCGGGTGGCAGGGCCCGTTTTTCGATGAGGCCAGCCACGGGGCCAAGAGCGTGCCGCTTTCGTGTTTATAGTGAGTCACTGCTGACACAACCTTACGGCCTTGTAGATACGATGACACCTGAGACCGTACCCAGGTCCCGGCGTTTGCCTTCGCCGGTATTTGTGCCCTCTGTAGCTGTTGCTATTACTAAGGCCAGATGACCTGACGAGGCCCATGCATGTGCGATCGGCGTCGGACCTTAAGCGTGACGGTTCCGGCCCGGCTGCTCCCCCTGCTGCCGGGAGGCCCGGGCTCCACGGCGAGGCGTTCGGGAGGGCCAGGTGCCTAGTCTGGCGTGGCGCGCCCTATTCGGTCCCTTTTCCGCCGCTCCGTCTTCTGTTTTCTGTAACGCCCTTCTCCGTGCCACCCATGGGCCCCTGCTGTCTGTCGAACAACGGCTCATCGGGCGAGGCTGCACCGTGCGCTAATATCCGATGCCGCCATGTCGGCTCGCGCCAGCGGGCTCGGCGGATAGGCAGCTACGAGCTGGCATTGGCCAGACGGTCGAGGCCGGCTAGACGGGCGGGCCACCTGGGGCGGGCCTGCCAATGCCGCCAAGGCTTCCCGCGACGAGCGCGAGTCGCCACCCCACGAACCGTCCGTGTCCGGCTCACGGAATGCGCGCTTTTCCGTCACATCAGGGCTGCAGCATGCACGGTCTAGTGCAGCAGCCTTTTCGGTCCGGTCCCGTTCTGTGATCATCGCTCTGGCGAGGCCCGGAATTAAGAACGGGCCCCGGCCCGGAATATATATATATGGGCCCGTCCGAGGACCGTCCAAAGCCAGTCCAATGCCGCAGCAATGAAGTTCGCTCACACCCTTGTGTTCGTTGTGGCGTCGTCCGCCGTGGCCGCCCTCAACCTGCAAGGGCAGCGCTCGGACCTCAATCTCGCCAGACGCCACGGCGATGACCTCCATAAAGCACAACACGCTCCGCCCACGGAGGACAACGGCCACGACGACGAGAGCCATCCCACAGACGTTCAAATGGACCCCACGCCGCAGACGAAGGCCCAGGCCATGCACAAGCACCACCACGGCCTCCCCGTTCTCGAGCTCGAGCTCGAGCCCCAGCAGCGGGCGTACTGGGAAGCCTACAACACGACAACCTTCCTCACAGCTCCAGCACCAACAAAGCCGTTCCTGTGGGCCCACATAGCGCTCACCGTACTGTCGTGGTGCGTCCTCTACCCAGTGGTCGTGCTGCTGTCCTGCACGGAGGCGACCCTGATCTACCTGCCGGCCCAGTTCGTGCAAACATCCCTGGCGCTGATTGCCATCGTCTGTCTGGGGCTCTACGCGACCGCCGCCCCGGATCTCTATCCGGGAAACGCATATTCGAAGATGAGCATTGTCATGTTCGTCGTACTCCTCGTCCACTTCTCAGCGGCGCTCATCAAGTCCCTGTCCCAATGGGCGCTTAGATCCGATTTCTCCGCCATTGACGGCCCTATACGGCGCCAGAGCGACGACTCGGGCGTCAGCTTCGGCTCCAGCTCCCCCTCCGGGGGCATGGCGCCCCGCTTGTCGGCCGACTCAATTGACCTCGAGGATCTCGACATCTCGGCACCGCGCCGGTCAGGTATCATGACCAAGCTCCTGGCCAACCCGTACCTCTCGAAGGCCGTCCAGTCTCTGGGCAACACTGCGTCCGTGGTGTACGTGTTGCTCAATCGCCCGTTGTTCCTGTTCGCATACACCTACCTCATGACAGGCGTGGCGACGGCGTGTGGTTTCGGTATCGACAACGAGATCTACAACATTGCTGCCCACTTCATCAAGGGATCTGTGTTCTTCCTCTTCGGTCTCCTGACGTTTGGCCGCTATTTGGGGGCGTTTGCCGACAGCGGCAAAGCCTGGAACACCTTGCCAGAACCGGACGAGACAGAAAAGTTCCAAAAATGGCAGAAGGTTCGGTTCGCCGACGACGACGCCGAACCAGCGATCGTCTCGCGCATCAAGCGATTTTTCGGGGAACGGTCCATGGAGTTTGTTGAGAGCCTTCTCATATTTATCTACGGCAGCACCAACATTTTCATGGAGCACCTGGGTAATCAAGACGGCGTGTGGTCCGCCAAGGACCTCCAGCATGTTTCAATTGCGTTCATGTACCTCGGAGGCGGCCTGGCTGGGCTGTTGGTGGAGTCCCGCACCGTCAGGCGACTCATCTCATCTAAAGTGCTGCCGAAGGGCAACGAGGAGCCCAAAAGGCGCACAATGTCATTCAACCCATTTCCAGCATTCATCGTGTTTTGGACAGGTATTCTGATGTCACAGCATGCCCAGGCTCTGCCTCTCGCGACGACAATCCACAGCCAGTGGGGATACCTGTTCGCTGCCGGTGCCATCGCCCGTCTTGGGACGTACGCGCTCATGTGGGTCAGTCCACCGGCACCCAGCTATGAGCCGTCGCGGCCATTTACAGAGGTCATTGCCTCATTCTGCCTTATCGCCGGCGGTGCCGTTTTTATTGAGTCTAATTCGCAGACCATTCTCGCCATGATATACCGTGGCCTGAACGGTATGTTCACACTCAACGTGAACGTGGGGTGCACCGCGCTTGTCATGTCTTACGAGATGCTTTGTTTTGCCATCAAGGGCTGGGCCGACCACCGAGCAAAGAGGTAGCAGCGAATAGTGTGTCGGCGACATGCGGCGTGTAACGAATTATGAAATGCTATAATACATGATTGCAGAGAATCCAAGCCCAGACTGAAGGGGTGGCGTGGCCGGCAATGGCTGTTTCAGGCGGACAGCTGGTCCGCCATTAGGTCATGAGTCGGTAGCCGGACCGCCATGAACCAGTCCAGACGGGCTCTGCGATGCGGAGAAGGAAGTATTGTGCCTTTGCACGTAACGAGCCACGTGGCTCACCGTTTGTTCGGCGTAGGTTTTTTGCGCGTGCCAGCTGTTTGGCGAAAGCAATCACTACCATCGTGGAGTAGACGCGCAGAACGAGAACCAACACAGTCACGGTGATTGTGAGGGCCGTCTCTTGCTCCAGAGAAGCGGACTTGTTCGCCATGTGTGCTGGAGATGTTGCTGTTTCTGCGTGGTGCTCCTCGGCTATCGTGCCGGAGTCGCCCGCCGCGGCGGTTCCGATGTCGCGAGTGCCGTGGCCCTGCTGTTGCTGCTGGATGTGAGCGGCAGAGCCGTGGTGGTGCGCGAACCAGAACTTCATGAAGTAGAGCGTGAAGAAGGTGGTGAAAAAGGTGTCGATGAAGTAAACAAACGCAAACACCAAGACGGCCAGGGCGTAGCGCCGGCGTATTGCTAGAAAGGCATAGACGTAGCACGGGACGAGAAGAAGATTGAAGAGATAGTAGACCCATTGCATGGCGGTGTTCTCATGGCCTGTGAAAACGGCGAGAATCCCATATATGCCGCTGGCCTTGTTGATGAGCGAGGCGCCGCATGTCAGCTCGGCGCCAAGCTGTAGCGGCAGGAATAGCGCGAAGCTCTGTGTCAGCGGTCCTCGTGGATCTGCTCCGGCCTCTCCATCCCCTCACCTTCGGCAACAGCGATATCATGGTGTCGGTGTCTGGACTTGAATTTGACTTTGCGCTGCAGGGGACCGCATCGTGAATTTTTCAGCCGCACAACGAGGAACCTCGACCAGACCATAGCATCATGGCAGCAGCTGAGGAGGACCTCCAGGAGTATCTCATGGCCGGCGACTCGTCGGATCTGTCCGATACGGACGATCTGGTTTCTACGGAGCTCGCAGAAGGCGCGTCCGGGAACCTGACCAAGGCCTACAACCGCCAGCGCCGCCTCATCGACATGGCCAAGCGCGGCGAGGACATGCGCAATGGCCCAAAGATCAACCCACAGGGCCCGGCACGGGACCCGCAAGACTCCGCCGAAAAGCTCAGCAAGTACGCAGCACGCATCAGACTCGACGACAGCCCCCACGAGTCGGCAGAGTTCGGAAGCACCAAAGCAAAGAGTCACGACAAGGACAAAAGCGACAGAGCAACGACAGAACAGGTTCTGGATCCCCGTACACGCATGATCCTGACGAAGATGATCCGCAAGGGCTATCTCTACGAAATCAACGGGTGTATCTCCACAGGAAAGGAGGCCAACGTATACCACGGCACCACCGAGGACGGGGAGCACCGGGCAATCAAAATATACAAGACGTCCATTCTCGTCTTCAAGGACAGGGAGCGCTATCTTGTTGGCGAACGGCGGTTCAAGCTCAGCTACAGCAAGGGCAATCCTAGACAAATGGTGAAAGTCTGGGCGGAGAAGGAGACTCGTAACCTGAAGCGACTGCAACAAGCTGGTATACCATCACCTGAGCCACTGCACTTGAAGCTCCATGTGCTGGTAATGGAATTTCTCGGCGACAACGAGGGCTGGGCATGGCCGCGACTCCGGGACGCGAAGATCACCTCCCCTGAAGTGTACGACAACCTTTATCTGCAACTTCTCTCCTACATGAGAATCATTTTCCGCAAGTGCCGTCTAGTCCACGCTGATTTGTCCGAGTACAACATTCTCTACGGTAACGACCGGCTTTACATCATCGACGTTTCACAAGCCGTGGAATTAGACCATCCGCAGACCCCCAATTTTCTTCGTACAGACATCATGAACGTCAACAATTACTTCGGCCGGCAAGGCGTCGAGCTCTTTTCCGAACGCGATATTTTTGCATTCGTGACAGACGACGCAGAAGAGACTGGCACTGTCGATGACATCATGGCACGATTGGGAAGGTTAGCAAGAACTGGAATGACTGACGAAAGCCGTGCTGCTGATGCAGTGTTCCGTGATGCCTATATCCCACGTAACCTGTTCGAGGTATACAATGAGGACAATAAAGGTTCAGTGGCACTGCACGACCGAGGCGAGGTTGCGGCGGAGCAGGTTCAGCAAATGCTGGCCCAAAACCCGGAGCTCTCAGACTCAGAACTATCGGACGATGGCGTCTCAGACTCGGAAGCTGATATTGAAGAAGGCTCGGAGTCCGGCTCAACAGATGGAGAAGACGCCGACTTTAAAGGACCACGGCCTAGAAAATTCGAGGACAAAGAGGCCAACAAGGAGCGGAAGAAGGCTATCAAGGCGGCGGCAAAAGAAAAACGGCAGACCAAAATGAAGAAGCACGTCAAGAAGAAGCTTGTCAACAAGTCCAAGCGAAACAGGTGAAAGTTGAACGATAAGCGAAAATACCATGTACAGTAGAATAAATAGATTTCCTATACACTACCACCGGAGCCTCCTTGGCCCACAAGACCAGCCATTTCCAGGAACGCTCTCTCATCAACAACGTTTTTGAGATTTACCTTGTTGCGATATTCCGCCTCGCGCTCCTCCCACTCCCAGAGCCTCTTCTGTTCCTCTACATCTTCCAAAGTGCCAAAACCCCACACCTCTATCTCCCGAATAGCAAACCTGTCCTCCCACTCGTATTGGCGACGGGTTGAACTTGGAGCGTAACTACCACCTGGCCCCACATGTCGGAACACCCCAAACTCGAGATTCTCATCAAGTGTCAAGGAAACATTACCCAGCATATAGGTTAGCGTTTTTTGAAGCCCGGGTGCGGTGGTGGGTGGCGCCGAGCCAAATCCAAGTCCGCCCCGAAGGCTGCTGAAATATGCGTAATCCTTTCGGGATGTGGCGGGAAACATATCCTGGACAGGCGCAAGCTGAAAGAGGAGAGACTGGTTATCACCAAACATTCTTTGGTACTGGCTCTCCACGGCACAGCCATGAACACGCCAAACCTCAATTTCTCTCCGACCGGTTGAGCGCCTTCTGGTAATCGCTTCTCAGGGCTAATTTTGAGCGGCGGTAGCATTGTCTGAAATGCCAGCTCTTGTGAACCGCGCGGCTTGTCTGCAAGCCGCGTGCCAGACACCAGGAAGAGTGTCGGGCTCCTCCATGTGACCACCTTGTTTTCAAGTGACCGCAAGCTGAAACCAGCGTCAGACGCGATATAAAGCTTTTTGAGTAGACCGTATACACGCTTGCGTGGCATAAACGTCGCCAGTTGAGCCCGTGAGCAGTCATTGATGAGTTTTGTCTGGGGATGCTCCACTCGCGCGAGCTGCTTATCAGCATCCTTTGGTTGCATCTTATTAGAGAATAGCAGGTGCTCAAAAAGGGCACCAAGAGGAAGCAATAGCTGCGGCCATAGGGCGTCATGTGCCCGTTTGAACTCTGGGTAGTAGATCTTGTGCCCCTTAAGAGCCTCCTCGCTCTCCAGTCGGCGGTTGATACTTCGCATGATACTCAGTGCCACCCCGCGGAACCGTCGCATGTTGTCTGCACTGAAGTTGTCTGCGTAGAGGCCAAGCGGTTCGCTTGGCTTGAGCTCGCTGCAACAAAGGCAGAAAGTGATGAGCTGATGGAGGACGTCGGCCGACACGTACGCAGTTTCAACGGCGAGCGAATCAAACTTGGTGACGGGTGCAAACTCGCTCCAGCTCTCTACGTCTTTGTAGGAGTAGACGACCAAGTCATCGTCTTCATCACCGCTATCCGCACGATCACTATCCGATGCCTTTTCTGGGTCACCGCTGCGCTTTGGCACTGCTTTGGAGGAGCTAGATGCTTCGGATCTCTCTGGGGCTTTCTCTGGAGCTTTCTCATTTGCTTCATTTTTAGGCTGGGGGTTTGATTCGCGCTCAATCTCAGCCCACGACATGAACAGGAGCCGCAGGCCATCGTAGTCCTGTTGCAAAACCTGCCGGTAGCGGCCGTCATAGAACGCAACGACCTTCAGAAGATTCTCAATGGTGAGAACTGCAGGGGCGAGTGAACTGACGAACGGGAAGGCACCCAGAAAAGAGGCGCTTTTGAAAAGCAGAGGCCCGACGCCCGATTGATCAGGAATGCCCAAGAATTGGAGCAGTGTGTCCTCTTTCCAGTACACAATGTCGCCCTCCTTGTCTGCGAGGGATCCAAACACATCTTTCGCATTCCAGACCTCAATGTTTGTGAACTTTCGAGCGACCATGCCCCCAAACAGCGCCGACACTTGCTCCGGCGTCAATCGCCGCTCCGGCGCGCTGCTTGATTGACCCATGCTGTCTTAGTCGCCTGTCTTCGTCAGGATGGTTACAAAGACATCGGCCCATGCGCTGGGCTGCGGTGTGCCACGTGATTCTGGCACGTGCACGAGTCACGTGCAGATGACAAGGCTTCGAATTACTACATGTAGTGCCAGAAGGGGCCCTCAAAGTCAGCATAGCACCGGAACTCGTTGGACAGTCCGTTTGCGTGCTCTGGGAGGAAATCGGTCGTCTGGGTCCCCGGGTATGCCTTCCTGATAACCTCCCCCATTCGCTCGCCAGTGCACACCACCGTCCGCGTCGACTTCCCATCCAGTCTCAGCCACCGCGCCGTCTCAGCAGCCTTGGACTGGCACTCGTCACTCAGGAATGGCGGGTCCACGAGCACCCGGTGGAACTTGCCCTGCAGCTCGGCGGGCAGGTCGAGTGGCTCGTTGAAGTCGTAGTAAACAAACTTGTCGCCTGCAAGGACCGAGAATCGCCGGTCGAACTCGAGGAGGTATATGTGCTCGGTCTTGACTTTGGCCGGTGGTAACTTCTGGATCGCAGCGTACACGGAAGGAGCTGATATCACCGCGATGTAGGTGTCCTCGGTCGCGTCCTCGAGGATTCCGGCTGCCAGCGTAGCAGCCGTGTCGTCAGTGTACCAGAATTGAGACAGCTGCCAGTCCTCCTTGAAGGCTTCAATGCCGATCTGGCCCCGCTCAAACCGTGTTTCTGCCTGGCCATAGAGCTTTGCGAACTCTTCTCGCCGCTGCTTCTCCTCATCATGGAACTCCTGCAAGGCTGCTAATGTTGCAGGACTCAGTCTGGGTCAGCTGTGGGACAAGCTAGGCCCAGTGGGCCCTGTCGCATCCACTCACATGGGCACATCATCCACATCCGCCACTTCAGCCATGATGGATCCTCAGATTTTTTTTTTTTTTCCACCACCAGCTGCTCCTCCCATTTTCAGCGTTACCCTCAGAAAACACCGCCTACGGCTGAAGGCATACATTGACTCGTGAACTCATGATGTGTAGCGTCTCTTTCTATCCCAGGAACATCTGTGTTAGCTTCTGTCACGGTTCTGAGGATGGCCCCAGGTTTTCGGTGCATTTTGGTGCACCAAACCATGCGGTGCAAGCCTGGTGCAAGCCTGGTGCAAGTCTGGTGCACGCTCCACCTGTCCAATCATCACCATCAAGTTCACGACACCACTGCCGAGTGCTCCCGCGGCCCTGCTCCACTCACCGCCAGTAAAATGACCGTAAGAACTATGACCAGAATCAAAAGCAGACAGAGGGCCCGTCCCCTGGCAGAGCGCTGATGACGTGCTGCCTTGGTCAACTGTGTGGACGCATTGCGGGTCTGCTCCGCCACGTTATAAATATTGGACTCGATGTTGTCCACAATTGTACCCTGCTCGGTCACAATTGTGCCGAGGTCCGCGAAGATCTCGTTCAGCTCAGAAATGCCCTGCTCTATACCCTGGATCTCGCTTTCGCGTTCCTGGATTAGCGCCGACTGATACTCTAGCTCCTCCTGGTCGACTGTGTCCTTCTTGAGCAGCTGCTGTCGCGCCGCGCCACCATCAGCGGAGCTGTCGGCGGCCGCAGAAGCAGCCTCCTCCTCGTCGTGCTGCGCGGCTAGCTGTTCCCGCGCTGTGTCGATGCCCGCACGCTGTGCCTCTGCCACCCTCCGCTGGATCTCCTGGAACTCAGAGAGCGCGGTGGCGAATTCCCTTGAGAGCTTCTGCTGCGTGAATTTCTGCGCCGGCAAGGGGTCCTCCCATTGCTTCAAGTCCTTGACGGGCCCGCTCAGCTCGCGGAACTGATCACGCGTGTCATCCACAAGGTCCACGATCTTGTCTTGGGTCTCGCGCTGCCGGGCCGTGGCCGGCGGTGCTTTCAACAACCGGTGCAGGCTCACAAGGTTGGAATTGATGCTGTAGAGCCCAGAGCTGAGCGCATTGTTCAGGCGGTCGAACTCTGGCGAGTCGGAGTACGGCTCTTGCGCCTCAAGGTCAACGTCGTCGTTGAACGTCATTCTTGTCCCTCGAAACGTCCCAGCGGGGTTAGCAGCACGAAGTGGTCAATTGGGTTACATAAGACATGCGTCATTCCGCAGCTTTTGACGCAGAGCAGCTTACATAATGTGTGCGTCATCTCGCCGCTCAAAAATGGGAATAAATTACCTAATAAATGTACAGAAAATGCAGTAAAGGCAGCGTCACTGACTGGTCGTATCTATCGAGGCCCGGCCAAACTGCCAAGCGGCCAAGCTCTTAATGGCAAGGAAGGACGCACCTAGCAGCACTGTGGAAACGACTATTGCCAGAGCTGTTTCGTCCGAAAGCAGCAGAGGCTCGCCGAGGGCCAATGCTTCCTCAGTCTGCTTGGGGGGTGCCGTGTACCGTGGGTACTCCTCAGCCGTCGTTATGGGCTCCCTTGGTGCGTGATTCCGCCATGCCCTGCGGTTACGAGGATCGTCCTTCAGCCTTGCCAGCTCCGGAAATATTGCAGGACTCTCAGTGGCATCGGTATCTTCCGAACTCGTGAGGACGATTGCGAAGAACGGCGAGGGCGTTTCGCGCATCACCGTGTTCATAACCTTGTCATTCTCACGCAGTTGAGCTTTGCGTTGTGCCTCTTCAGCCGGTAAGCGATCGAAGGAAATGCGGATAACCCTTGGCTGCACATCATTGTAGGCCTGTATTGGAGGATCCCCTTTGACATCAGCAATGACTCTTTTGGCACGGCATTGCTTCACCATGAAGTTCTCCAGCTTTGATAGGTCGAGCGGCTTCGAGATGGCAGGCTCGGCCCAAAACAGACCAGACCTTAGAATGAAGCGACGCAGCTGCTCAAAAGACGTCTGGTCCTGAAAATCTTGAGCTTCAAGTCCGGGCTGATCCACGATCAGGTATGTGTCATGAGGACACCCGGCTGCGAATTTCCGAGCAATTGTTTCCGGGCTGTCGCTTTGAGCGATAGATGCTCGGAGGCTCGGCATATCCTTGTGTGCACACAGCATCAATGGCACTTCTGCCACCGCCACGGCAACCGCAACTGCCAAAACGAGGGTCCCTTTCATCCTTCAGTCGGCGACGCTGAACCACTTGATGAGGGCTCACGACCTGTAGGAAACAAATGACCGAGCCACCTTCGGCTGGAATTCACCAGATGCTATGATAGATAGTTAGGCGTAAGCTGGTAGATCCTTCACTCTTCTGTATCCTTCAGATATCAGCAACAATCTCGTTTGAGACCACCGATGGACCGAGTGGTCTTTCTGGAAATGCGCACTGAATGGTTGGATGGGCCGCAGCACGCTCGCGCCAGATTACGTACATCTGAGATGTTCCAACAGCCCGCTCTGGTTGTTCAAAGTAGTCATGTACTACATTTAGTGCAAATCGGCGTTGGCGAATGTAGACTGTTCTAATGCTCATCGCGGGTTACGCAGCTACTCCAGTTGATGCTTTTTGGGCACAATGTCATACACCAAACCATGCGCGGGGCTTGTGCTTCTCCTGGCAGCGTTTGCGGGCACCCAGCGCCAGCCGCATCCACGACTAAACCTGGCCGTCGTTGTCATGTTTACGGCTAAGACGTCTTCCGAACGGGTCAGATCCCAGCCGCAAACGCTGCATCTAAATTGGTACGATGACTGCCATCCATATTGAATCGTCTTTCATCAACTGACATAAACGAAGATTGTGAAGTCTTCTTCCAGCTCGGTGTCTCCTACGGTGCCACCCAAGTCGAGGTCTTCGTCGTCGAACTGTAGAGTGATTTGCTTTCCTGGCGGGATATCCCGCTTCGTGCGATAATAGTCGGCCAGCTGAGATATCGCCGTCGACGGCTGTACCATGAGGGTCACAGGCTCATTGTCGGCCCCTTTGAGACGGATCCTAAAGTGGCTATCACTGTCATGACGGTCCGCTGCCTCAATTTGGCGCGCCAACTGTTCGTCAAGCCTCTGCTGTTCCTCCTCTGCCTCACGCAATCTTCTTCGGACCGTGTCGTCTCGCTCGGCGAGGTACTGCTCAAAGTCTTTCTCCAGCATGGCGTAGATTGTCACATGGTTCGTATTTGGTGGCAAGCGCAAATGCCGAAACGATAAGTATGGAGACATGCGCGTGCGATCAGCCACGAAGATAACTTCTGTAGGATGGGGGTCTCGTCCCAGTGTTGCTCGTATCAACGGAATGAACTCTGTCATGAACTCGTCACGCATTGACTTGAAACGTGTACCCATCGTACTTCGGTGTTGCTGCCGGAGTAACGCACCAGCTACGCGGGACTCAATAGCCACCAGTACGTCTGAATCAGTCTCGTTAGGCTCCAACAATGCCGTTGCTGAGTCCTCAACGGCAGGCTCAAGGGTCTCCACCTCGGGGGAGCTCAATACTTCAATTGCTGTAACTCCTGGAGAACTGGAGTGCAATAAGGGTATTGCAGAAGAAGACGTCTCCTCCTTTGAGGTCTCTGTGGGCATTGGTACTGCAATGACCTTCGAACGGGCCTTTACTTGGGTGTGTGGACCGTTGGAGCCGTTCAAGTCAGATGAAGACTCGATCGCTGACACAGAGATTAGTTCCGGCTCGGCATCTTGTGATATTTCCTTGCTATTACTCTTTGACTCCTCTTGTGACCGCTCATCAGCTTTTGCTGTTGTCAGGTCTGGCCCAGGCCGCTCCTTTGCCCGCCCGCGATCATCTCCATCCCGGCATGGCTGTTTACTCTCTCCACGTCCCGTGGACTCGCGGGCCGGGTCATACGAGCCAAGGCTCAGGAAGTCGTCGTTGAGGGTGAACTTAGATTGTCCCGGGTCTCTCCGCCGTTTCTTCCGTGCGCGGTCTGACATCTGGTGCGAGTTGCAGGACGACGCGATGCAATTGTATTGACACAGGGCGAATGAACGAAGCGCAACTGAAGAAGTATGGGATGTAGAGAGACCTCAAACGCTGAGCATGTCCTCAGATATGGTTCTCCAGCGGCAAGCTATCCATTTTCGTCGGTGCAAACACCCATTCAACGCCACTTCAGCAACAACGGCGAGGGCTTCTCGATGCCATGTCGTAGGTTATAAGCCATGAGGGTAGGTCAAGAGCCCCTTCTCATAGGTTGTGAGCTCTTCTCCTCCATCCAATCTTGAGCCCAAGGGGTTAGGATGCCCATGATAGCGACGTAGAGATGACCAGAGCCGTCTACTCGAATAAGAGTGGCGAGTGAGTAGAGAGTAGTCTGGGAGTTCATTTCATGGAGTGCACCCCGGCTTAATGCTTCTGCGGCAAATGTGACGCCATAGGTTAGCCTTTTCCCCCTTCCCTCCCAAGCACGTCGCTTGAAAGCGCCCAAAGTCGAGCTTAACTCTGACATTTGGTTCAAGGCATACCGAATGCGCCAGAGCGATGTGATTGAGTTGCTACGAGGGATGACGATTGTCTTGATGGGTTTCTCCGCCAAACCCGTCGCAATTGGCCAACTTCGTGGCCTCCGGGATTCGGATGATGAACGACATAGATGACAAATCATCTCGCGCCACTAGGGAGCTGTTCTTCGAGTGTGGATCTGGAATGAGAATTTTGAAACTGATATTTCGCGAGGGCAGCCAGTGCAGTGAGGAGCGTTATCGAACAGTCAAGAGCATGAGTGGCAAAGGGCAATTTCTCAGACGAGCTTGGATGATCTGACTCTGATTAGTTGGCGAAGGAAGCTGACGTTGCTTCATTCCTTTTCCAGCCAAAAATTCACCAGTGAAGTCTACGCTTCGTATAGCAGCAATATATAGATGTCCCTGTATACGTGTGCGACGCGGTTATCACGCGTACCAAATTATTCAACAGTTCACTGAGCGTACCAACCTTCTGCAATAGTATAGCCGTCGTGTGGCAGCTGCACAACTCTTTCGGTAGCCACCAACCATTCCAGTATGACCCTCATTTCGACGTGCGATAGAGCAACGCCAAATTTTCTGGCAAGGGCATCGACAGTAACCCCAGGCCGGAGCGCTATGAAGTAGAGTATCGCAGTCACCATCTTGCGCCACAACGTTTCGATCAGCTTTCCGTCCACACCAACCCAAGTGTATACACCAAGGGGCGCTGGTACCTTGGGGAATTCTGTTTTCGGGTCCCCTTCAGATCCTTTGACGAGAATAATGTCGCAGTCTAGCTTCTTCCTGTCTAAAGACCGTGTTTGATAGCCACGCACACCCAAGTTATCACCTGAGTTGAGTTTAGCTCGCACTGGCTCGGCCCGTTTGTGAGCCAGCAGATCGAGAATACATATCAATGAGGAGTCCTTTGCGAGCGGTTCTAGTAAATAGCCTTTCGATGCATCGAAAGTCTCCCTCATGGTTCGCTGAACTTCCCAAGCCTGGCGCAGGGCCTGGCTGCCAAGCTTCACGTAAAACGTGTATAAAAATTTGTCGGAGAAAATGTAGTTCCGCCCTGGAAGAATCTTTTCTTGGGATCTTGGCAGGTATGATATTGCCTTCTCATCAATGAGTGACAACGCTGCGGCTTTGCACGCCTCATCACCATACTTTCCGAGGGCATCTTTGGCGAGTGCAATCTCATAGTCTCGAGCGTCGGTTGCGATAATTCCCTTTATCGCCCGTTTCGCCTTATCAATTTCCGAATCTCGAGGGTCGCATTGGCCAGTGGAACTATACGAGTAGGAAACGTCCTCCACCACTTTATGTGTTTGCGCCATGGAACTGGCCCCGAACGTCAAGTCCAACGCCATTGCCGGGTCGGTCACATCTTTCAGCTTGTGGGCAAACCAATAACCAGTGAGGGTCTCATCTCGAGTAGTCTTGAGCCAGGGCACAAGCGGTTGAGGGGTAATCTCCTCAGCATGTGCTTCCCAGAATTGAAGCATCATCTTGATATCTGGGTTCTCCAGGCTTAGCTCACTTTCGCCTCGCTCATAGTATTTCAAAAACACATCCTCTAACACCATCTGCGTGCGATCCATCATTTCGGAACCGCCACGCGCAGTCTTGATGTGTGGAAACTTGTTCTTGACGGTCACAGCTGACGGCGCACCTAGCGCTCGTGCCACCTCGTCCCATGGCGTTCCAGGAAGCGATGGGAACAGCGCTCTCGCCACAATGCAGGCACGCCATAATTGTTCAGCATCGATAGCGGTCCGGTCGCGGGGCATGGTTTTGCGTGTTCGGCGTACAAGCCGACCAGTGACGTTGTGAACCTCCAATTCAATTGCGCCACGATGTTTAGGCATACCTCGAGCGCGCTTGGGCACATACACTCCGAATACAGGGTCGACAATACGTGCCCGACCACGACGTTTCTTGGGTGTTTCACTCACTGCGCTCTCCAGGTCGTCATCCGTCCGTTGCTTCTTCGCTGCAGTCTCTTCCTGGGTAGCATTCTCGGTGCTACGCGCTTCGAGCTCCTTGTCTTCCTGGGCAAGACGCCGCCATTGCATGACCTTGGCTTGGGCTGCAGCAGACTGCGATTTGGATGACTCCTGCCCTGTCAATTCACGTACCCATCTTGGATATTTCCCGCGATCTTTGCTCACAAACTCGAATTCCGCATTCATGACAGGTATCCCATTACGCTTTTCCGATTCTGTCCAGTCCTTGTTCAGAACAACAGGGCCTAGTATTGTGTCGACAGTAGCGGGCGCATTCTTTGGGCGCCTCCCACGAACGGCTCTCGATAGAACCGTCTTGAGCTTTGAAACTGGTTCGCTCTCACCAGTAAGGTGAGCCGGAAAAATGATGGAGCGCACTGGAGGAAAACCACCCGGAAAAGTGCAGATGATTTTGCGAAGTTTTTCTTGATCAATCATCTTGTCAATCGTCCTGTTGAGAGTTTTCCGATCCATCTTGAAGCCGACCTCATCGGCATAATGATGCTCCCAGAGTTTCAGTAGGTTCACTCCAAGTTCCAGAGCTCCGCCGTACATTTCCAGAAGGTCCATGATCTGCTTTTCTCGTTGTTCAACGACGAAGTTCACAAAATTTTTGATGGTTGACGAATCGAACGTGCTGGTCGGCTCTGTCTTCACTGAGCTCGTACCGTGTAAGAGAGGTACGAAATTCGATCCAGATTGCTCGCCTTCGGGCCACACCAAAGGGATTAGCTTTCCATTCAGCCGTTTCATACGTTTGACAGGAATCCTGTGAGGGTCCAATCCCTCCCATTCAGTTTTCCAAAAGCCCTTGGAGCGAGGGTCCAGGTCATCCGCCGGATGAGTGAGTGTCCGGCTGTCATCCTCTGATTCTTCGCTGAAATCCGATGGGATGTCCCCCTCGTCAGGATTGAAGTCTAGTTCAGAGCCAGGAGCATCCTGCACCAGTTCCAAGGAATGCCGTCGCTCGTTAGATGCGCTTTGCGCCAGCGATTGAGTCGAGTGTCCCAAATGGTGATCTTTTGCAAGCAGTAGAGCGTCATCAGACGCTGTCGTATTCCCAGCAGTTGTATGAAGGGCGTCGGTCGTAGCAGCTCCTCGAAGCAGAGAGTGATCAACAGCCAAGTCTGCTCCTATAGTTCCGTCTTTACCAAATGCTGCAGGCCCCAAGTCGTGCGGGTCACCAAATGATCCAGTCTCCTCTTCCGGCCTTATCTTCCGTGGTCTACCTCGCTTCCTTGGTGGTTCTTCGGGATTTTTTCTTGGTCTTCCACGCTTATTTGGCTGAGGCGGCGTCAACCCTGAGGCTTCTGGGTACTTGCGGGGCCGTCCGCGCTTCTTAGGCAGCTCATCGGGGTTCTTCGGCGGGCGACCCCTTTTCTTCGGTGTTTCGCCGGGTTCAGCGGGAGCAGGTGCCTTCCGAGGTCTTCCTTTACCACGTGTTTCTCGCGGAAAGACGACGCACAGTTCACCTGTATCCGAATCCTCTGCCAAATGGACTGAGCCAGGAAGGGGACCAGAGTGCGCGGAATTCAGCTCTGCTATAGAGGCATAGCTACCTTTGAAGTCCAGAGGGCCAAAATCGCCAACGCCATGGTTACTTTTCAGCAGTCCACCTTCCGGCGTATCTAGCTGATCCATAGCAACGTACCTATAGTATTTGGCTCGACCACTGAAGTCGATTCCTCGAACGATTTCGAGGTGCGCGAGATGCGGCGGCTGAACAGAACCTTTTTTGGTGTCGCCTGGTCCTTTGCTTACCAATATTTCGAGTAGAGAAAAGAGAATGAGATAGTACGCTGTTCCGGTTCCAGCACGGACCAGCTCCATCCCGGGCAAGCCGTTCGATCGTGCAGCATGAATCACCGCGAAAACTTGACATTCGAGAGGATAGAACCGATTGAACAGAGTGTGTCCACGTCGGACTATTGCATTGGAGCAATCAGTAGTAGGCATGTCGACATCATCTTCGTCGGCCACCTCTATGTCACCCACCGATCCTTCACGCACAGTAGCCTCAGAAACGTCAGCAGGCGCGGGAGCATCGGGGTTCTCCTCATCTTCGCCCAGAAGCTCGTCGAGGGCCTCATCGTCGGAAGAGTCCTCATTCGCACCACTGCGCGAGGGCTCAAAGTCTCGAACAAACCGCACACATTTGTGGGACTTTTTCTCATCCGCACGACGGACGCGAACGCGTTTTAGAAAGCCTCGTCGCTCCGCTTTGCGGACCATCTTTGCAAATGTGCTCACTCTTGTTCCAAACTCCGGGTGGCTCCGGATAAGCTCCCACCGGAGCTCTTTGTAGTGGCGAATGCCATTGTGGGCCTCTTTGACCCGATCAACCAGCGTCTTGATGGCCCGTTCCAGATCAATTTTGCCAGTGTCACGGTCACCGTGTCGCTGGCGGTTTTCATCGAGGAACTTGACGTGCACGAAGTTGTGGGTCGTCTGGCCGCCCTGTATCATGGGGAACTTCCGAATCAGATCCCGCTCCATTAGCGTATTGGCCCGTCCAAAGATGCTCCGACTATCCTGACCCGTGACACGAGCAAGTTCTACTCCTGTGATGCCCTTCTCCCTGGCGCGCGCGATTGCCGTCAATAGCTGATACGGATAAAACCCCAGTGTGCTCTCCTCCTTGCTCTGGCCGGTCAGCTGGCGCCATTGTCGCTCCTCTGAGGTGTATACACGGACTTCCTTGTCCTTGTGCTGTTCCTCGAACACGGCTAGGCTTGCAATATCGCCGTCGGCAGGCTCTCCGTCGACCGCCACATAGAAGTCATCCTGAGCGACGAGCCAGCGCCACACAGCGGCCCGCAACGCGCCATCCAGCTCTGAAATTTTCTCATTGACCGCCTCCCAGAGCTCGGGGAGGGTGGCACCTGGGTTAGTCACGTGACATATAGATGAACTGGCCGCCGCCGGGCCGGAGATGTGAGAGGAGCCACCCACCTGCGTTGCCGTTGAATGCCAGCATTTCGGTGACATGCCCGACGACCTCGTCGGGCGCGCAGACGGCTGCTGCCATCGGGAAAAGGCCGTCACACTTGCTGCTTCCTGGGCCCGGATACGAAACGCGTCGCTTTCGACTCTCGGGACAGCCTGTTGTTATTTTACGATTTGTCACGGGCGAGGCAATGGGACCGCACTGTTTACCCGGCTGTAAGTCTCCACGTGACCCAAGTTATGCTTGGTCACGTGACCCGAGGCGCATTGCCATTTCCAACCACAAAGTGGCACTGAACGACTTGCGGGATGAGGAAGAGCCGGGCATCGCGGTTGAGCCACGGCGGAACACCGTACGACAGGCTGCCGGTCACGCCCGCGCGCCAACGTAGTGAGGGAGTAGCCCAGGACTCGGAGCGTCGTGGTTCTGGCCTCTTCTCCCGCGTACGATCTTTGCTCACACCGCTGAAATGGACGGCACGGACCTCGGCGGAGGACGGGCCTGACGAGCCCGAGGACCAGTCACGCGAGGCGCAGTACCAAGACAGTCTTGTACCCGAAGGCCGTCAGGATTCCCGACCGCACACGCCAGGAAATCCGTTCTACTACCCGCCTCCTCAGCCCCCAGCGCCACGGAGCTCGGAACGGAGCGCCGCAGAGGCGTTTCCGGTTCAGATCATGCCGTCACGGGGTGCCAATTCGCCGAATCAACGGCTCGCCGAGTTTTTCCGTCAGAAGGGCGACCAGCCTTTGTCCGACATCGAAAAGGAGGGAGTTCTTGCCCTGATTCAACGCGCTGTGGAGGAAAAGGAGACCGTGATCAGCCCACGCGTGGACCGGGCGCTGGCAGCTCAGGCCCCGTCGTCGCGGGACCGCCGAGCGCGAGTTGCTCCAGCTGTGGTGCAGCAGCAACCGGCCAAATACAGTTCCAAGGACTTCACTTTCGAGGCCGAGCAAAAGCTGCCGGACACCTCGATACCGCCCGCATATGCCACGCCTGCCCGCCGAATGGACACGCCGGGACGTCGTCTGCAGTACAACCCTCTCTACACTGCTTCGCGGCATCGCAGACCGCCAGTATTGTCACCAGCCACGGGAGGGAGCACCACGCCTGGCAGCAGTCGACGAAAGCTCACGCAGAGCAGTACACCATACAGACCTTCCTACCTGCCTGTAAGGTCAGATCGGCAGGTTGGCGACACAAAATCTGCAGAGAAGGCAGTCGCATCGACAGATGAGCACAATGACAAGCCAACTGAGAAGCCCCGACAAGAGCCATTGTCCCAGACCGCAACGGCACTGCTCTCCATCATAGACCCTGTTGAGCCAGAGAAACCACAGGAGCCAGTCAAAGAGTTTGCGAATCCCTACGCAAGTCGCTACGGCAGGGGCCACGGCCAGAAGACACACAGCCCTGGCAAACTTCAGCGTACGCCTCGCGCTACACCCTATACTCGCAATACTCGACCGGGACCGGCAAAGTCTCCGTCAGCGATCAAGGAAGTCGAGGCTGCGCTCAATGGCAGCCCAGCCAAGGAGCCCACAGCGAAGGCACTCGCCACCGGCCAGGACACGTTCAAGCCGGCAAGAGCATCGACTTTGAGGCAAAGCTTCAGTACTACGGAGAGTCCTGAAAAGCCGAAGGCCACTGCGCCTTTCGTGTTTACTCCACCGTCCGAGCCGAAGCCTGCTCCCGTGAAGACAAAATCATCCGGACAAGCATTGTACCCTGAGCTTTCGAAGCCAGCTGAGGCTGTGCCAAAGGAACGCCAAGAGGCATCCCAGACGCCCGCCAACGATTCGAAGTTCCAGTTCGGCGTCGTTAAGAAACCTACGATCTCCTCCGCTGGGGAAGAGAAGATCAAGTTCGATTTTTCAGACATCATAATCTCGGCTTCGCCCGCCGGAGCAGTGGACCAAACCAAGGTCAACGCGTACAAAGCTCGTTTCACCTTTGAATAAACGATTTTCTTCATTTGTTTGTTCTCACATGTCGGTCTGGTCGTGTTGGGACTCCATCGAATAGTGCATTACACGAGGTTCAGGAGTTTTACAACACAAATGTCGGAGTTGGAAAGCGTGCTGCTGGTAGGAGGATGCGGATTCTTGGGTCTCCATCTGATCCAAGAGTTCTGGGAGAGCTCTCCTCGGCCAAAGATCCACGTATTTGACATCCGTCCATTGCCGGAGGACTACAGCAGGCGATTCTTCAGCTTTGACCCTGATCACATCACTGTCCATGTGGGTGATTTGACGTCCGCGGACGACGTCACACAGGCCATTACAGCTGCCAATCCGGATGTCATTGTCCACTCGGCCTCACCCATCCACGGCCAGAGCCAGGAAATCTACGAGAAGGTCAACGTTCGCGGTACAAAGAACTTGGTGGCAGTGGCTAAAGAGCTCGGCATCACGGCCCTAGTCTACACTTCCTCCGCCGGAGTCATATTCAACGGCCAAGATGTCCACAATGCAGATGAGTCGTGGCCGATTCCCAAAGTACCAATGGACGGGTACAACAAAACGAAGGCGGAGGCAGAGGAGTTTGTTCTTAGTGTGAGCGAGACACAGCCGGCCGGCATGGCAACTTGCGCACTGCGTCCAGCTGGAATATTCGGCCCGGGTGACCGTCAGGCCATTCCTGGCATCCGACAGGTGGCAAAGCGCGGTCAGTCAAAGTTCCAGCTTGGCGATAATTTGAACCTTTTCGACTGGACTTATGCTGGTAATGTAGCATTTGCGCACGTGCTGGCCGCGCGAAAGCTGCTAGATCCAGTATCGAGGCAATCGGTAGCTGGCCAGGCCTTTTTTATTACCAACGACGCTCCGCTCTACTTCTGGACGATGGCAAGAACTGTCTGGAAGCACGACGGTCATGTCGACAAGCGGAACATTGTCCTGCCTCGTGGACTTGGAATCGTGTTGGGTTACCTATCGGCAGGAGCGAGTAAGCTGTTGGGAAAGGAGCCGGGCCTCACGCCCTTCCGTGTCAAGATGGCTTGTGCTGTGCGCTACCATAACATCTCCAAAGCGAAAGCCATACTTGGGTATTACCCAAAGGTAGATCTACACACTGGCATCCTGAACACGATGATGTGGATGGACGAATGCAAGCTCTAGATGGCATACTACAGGAGCATGGCATGCGCAGCATATGCTTGTGCCTACCAGCGCCACGCAAATCGCCGGTGTCTGCTTGGGTACAAACCGCCCAGTGCGGTATCACAGGCAGGTGTGTGCACGAGTTTTCTAGAAACGGCGCTGAGCACTAATAGTCGATGTATTATATCTACAACTGCGCCGATTCCACGAGAACCCGCTTTTCCAGTTCGGAGTAGTTCGCGTAGAAGGATTCGAAGAGGCGTACCGAAAGGTCAATATCGGCGGAACCGCCAGTCTCGCGGCACGAATGCATACTGAGCTGCGGATTCCCAAGGTCCAACGTCCTAACGCCCATTTTGGCGGCAAGGATGGGTCCGATGGTAGATCCACATGGCGAGTCGTTGCGAACAACGAATACCTGGAGGGGAACTTGGGCCTTGTTGGCTGCTTCTTGCAGTAGGACAACTCCAGGGGAGTTAGTCGCATACCGCTGATTGGCATTCACTTTGATGACTGGGCCCTGGTTCATGCGAGGCTTATGGTCAGCTTCATGCTTGGCTGCGTAGTTGGGGTGCACGGCGTGGGCCATATCTGCTGAGAGCAGGAAGCTCTTGGCAAAAGTCTCATACGGCGACGACGGGGTCACATCCTTCTCCGCACCCTTAAACTGGGTCGATGCCAGCCGCGAGAGAACTGCGGGCAGAAGGTTGGAGTCTGCGCCCTGGGCCGACTGCGAGCCAATCTCCTCATGGTCGAACAGCGCCGCCATACGAATGCCCGTTTCATTATCAAGGCTGCTGTCCGCTTGTGTGGAAGCGATAAGCCCCGTCACTGCAGCAAACGACGAGTTGAGGTTATCCAGCCGAGGCGAGAAGACGAATTCGTCGTTGAGGCCGCCCAGCACTGACGGCTGTGTGTCGAATAGCACGAGCTCGAAATCGTGGATATCGGTGACGCTGCAGCCGAGGTCCTCAGCGATCACATTTAGCAAAGAGCCCTCGTGGCGGTCCGTGATCCGGCCCAAGCTCTGGAACTCTTTGGTGTCGGGTGACGTCTCGGCGCTCTTCTCGGACTGATCTTTCGGCGCATTGAGCTCGTCCTCGACGAGTCCCAATATAGGCGCGAGCTGAGTCTCCTTGTTGAACTCGAACTTCTGGTTGACCTCGCGGTCCAAGTGGATGGCGAGCGTCGGGATACGGAGCAGAGGTTTGTCGATCTTGACCAGGCGGGGAACGTAGGAATCGCCCTGGCGATAGTAAACACGCCCAGCCACAGACAGATCCCGGTCGAACCAGGAATGCCAGATCCCGCCACCGTAGGTCTCCACGCCAACCTGGAGATAGCCCTCAGCAGTCTTCTTGCTGTGGGGCTTCACACGGAAACAAGGAGAGTCGGTGTGGGCTCCGATGATCGAGATGCCATTGCCCGGCTGCCACTGGTTGCCAACGGCAAAGGCGACAATGGAGCTGCCATTGCGGGTGAGGAAATACTTCTTGCCACGGGCCAATTGGCTGTTCCAGCTGTCGCGTTCCGAGACCTCGGTGAAGCCGGCCTTCCTGAGCAGAGCTGCAGCTTGAAGAACAGCGTGGTACGGCGACGGGCTTGCATTCACGAACTGGAGAAATTCCGTCGCCCGTTGTCTCGCTTGGGTCGTCAAAGGGGGCATGCTGGCTGATTGTACACGGGATGGTTCACTGGAGTGCCGTACACTCTCCTATATATGCATTACGGGACAGCCGTGCAGATTTACGAGAGCCATGTCATGAGGGGCCCCGGACGTACCAATGGCTGCACGCGAGAAGCAGATTTGCGAGGCGGCGCTATGCGCTGCCACGGCGCCGCCACGGCGCCTCCTGTCCCTCCGGTGTGGTCTTAACGACGGACGACCACGTTGGACTGCATCTGCGACGGATCAGTTGGCCTATGCTGTCTCTAGGCGAAGACCATCGAGACCTCGTCCAGACTGGCGCTCCCTGGCTTGAAGATTGCTGCGTGCGTAATATCCGGCCTCAGCATCCAACGGTCGAGCCCGCGCGCCGGCCTGATGGTCTGCGCCGCGTTACGTGCATAACTGCCTCGAGCAAGCGACGCTGCTTGCGTTCTGTAGATGGCCATCTTTCGGCGACCCCCTACACTGCTGCCACGATTCAGGCCGCCTAGACCAATGTCCAAGCGTCAACGTAGCGATTCTCCGGTGGACAGCGACGTTCTGCGCAATCCAGGCGTGAAACGGGCTAAAGAGGTCGACGAGAACACGCCTTACAACGAACTCTGTCAATGGGTCAAGAAACAGGGCAAACCGGCAACGACGCCGCGGAGTGTGCTGCATTGGTTCCGTTCCAAGGACCTACGCGTTAACGACAACACGGCGTTGGCTGCCGCATCAAAGGCCGCTCAGAAGGCCGGCGTACCACTGCTGGCATGCTACCTCTACACGCCTCAGGACGACGAGTGGCACGGCTATAGCCCCGCGCGTCTCGACTTTATCCGTGAGTCTCTTGTTTCGCTCAGAGAAGAGCTCAGACCGCTGAACATCCCACTTGCCACCTTGACGGCGCCAACGCGAAAGGACAAGACAGCCACAATTACCAAGTTTCTCAAGCAGCACGACATCTCTCACGTCTATGCGAACATCGAATACGAGTTTGACGAGCTGAAGCGTGACATTGCGGTCTTCAAGGCTTTGAAAGACACGGATGTCACATTCCATCTCCGTCACGATCAAACCATCATCGAGCCTGGCTTGCTGATGTCCAACACAGGAACTCCACGTAAGGTGTTCACGCCGTTCTACAAGGTGTGGCTTGCGGAGCTTGCTGCCAATGCAAAGCTCCTCGACCAGTGCCCCCCTCCCGCCGCGAACCACAAGGGCGTTTGTGAAAGTCACCATCAACTCTTTGACGTTCCAGTGCCAGACGTTCCCGAATCCAAACGATTTGCGTCGGAGGAGGAGCGTGATCGAGTTCGGGAGCTCTGGCCAGTTGGCCACGAAGCTGCGGTTCATAGATTAGGCAAATTTCTTGGAGGAAAAGTGCGTGACTACGCTGCACAACGCTCAAATCCCTTCAAAGACTGTACAAGCCGACTCTCGGTGTACTTTGCCACTGGGACGCTGTCGCCGCGAGAAGCGGTGGCGGCGGCGAAAGCCGCTGGTAAGTCTAAGTCCCTCGCCAACGGCGACGCAGGCGTGGTAGCGTGGGTGCGGGAGATCGCCTTTCGCGAGTTCTACCGCCACATGATGGTAGTAGTCCCTCATAACGCCATGAATCTCCCCCAGAACCTCAAGTTCGACGCTGTGGAGTGGGAAGAGGACGAGGACGGGTGGCGCAAATGGAGAGAGGGGAAGACCGGGATGCCCTTCATAGACGCCGGCATGCGACAGCTGGCCCACGAGAAATGGATGCACAACCGGCTCCGCATGAACGTGGCGTCTTACCTGCGCACTAACCTTCTGATCGATTACCGACGCGGCGAGCGTTACTTTGCCGAGACCCTGGTCGACTGGGACCTCTGCAACAACACCCAGGGATGGGAGCCTAGCTACACTGTGTTCAATCCCGTCGGTCAGGCCGAGAAATGCGACCCGGGCGGCGACTACATTCGTAGATGGATTCCCGAGCTGCGGTCGGTAGAGGGCAAGGCTGTGTTTGATCCCGCCAACAGGCTGAGTCAGGCTGAGTTTGAAAAGCTCGGCTACCCACGGCCACACGTGGACTGGAAGGAGAGCAAGCAGCGCTGCCTCGACCGCTACAAAGCCGCCATGGATTCCTTTAAGCAGTAGATAGATAACGTCCGATGCCGGTCACCCCGCTTTTCGGCGTGGGGGCTGCGTCTGCATGTCGGAGTATTGCGTGCTCTGTCGGGGCCGGTCCTATATCTCGCTGAGGAACCCAGATCTGACTCAGAGGTGCTCTTCTGTACACAATGGACGGTCTCAATCTCAAGCTAGAGAGTCTGGCGATTCACGCCGACGACGAATTGGCCAACACCACCGACGTGGCGTGCCCCATTAACGTAAGTACCACGTTCCGCTACGATGAAGACCCGGAAAAACTCGAAAACGCCCGGCACTTGGCCCTGTACGACAAGGAGGAAGGCTTTGTCTACTCGCGGATCAAGCAGCCTGTAAGTACCCGCGTCGAGGCAGTGCTGCGCACCATCCTGAATGGCGAATGTGTGATCTACTCGTCTGGGCTGGCCGCCTTCCATGCCCTAATGGTGCACTACAACCCCAAGCGTCTGTTCATCGGCGGGGGCTACCATGGAGTCCACGAGATTGCAAAGATCTTTGTGCGACTGACAAACCTCGAGGTGCTACCACTTGATTCTGATCCTTCCAAAATCCAGAAGGGCGACTTAGTGCATCTCGAGACCCCCATAAACCCGGATGGCATAGCATCTGACATCGCCAAGTACGCCAAAATTGCTCACTCACGCGGTGCCTATCTCTCGGTTGACTCCACATTCGCCCCGCCGCCTCTCCAGGATGCCTTGAAACATGGCGCCGACCTCGTCATGCATTCCGCTACAAAGTACCTCGGAGGCCATTCTGACTTGCTGGCAGGTGTCCTGGTCACCAAGGACCCCAAAGTTGCCAAGAATCTGCGTGACGACCGTTCCTCTTTGGGTACGATCACCGCCTCTCTCGAGTCGTGGCTGTTGCTGAGGTCCCTGCGTACGTTTGTGACGCGCGTAAAGGGCCAGTCTGCTAATGCCACCGAAGTAGTGGCATACCTGTCCAAAAACAAGGACAAGTTTCCCGCCATCCGCAAACTCACGCACACCTCTCTTCAGACCGAACCGTTTGTGGCTGAGCAACTCGAGGGTGGCCATTCGCCCGTTTTCAGCTTTTTGCTGCAAAACAGCAAGCAAGCCCGTCATTTGCCCTCCAAGCTGAAGCTCTTCCACCATGCTACTTCGCTGGGCGGGGTCGAATCGCTCATCGAATGGCGCTCCATGAGTGACGACAAGGTTGACGAAGCCCTTGTGCGGGTCTCAATAGGCCTTGAAAGCCCCGAAGACCTCATTGCCGATCTATCTCAGGGTCTTGAGAAGCTGGCGGACCTTAAGGAATAGAATAAATATTATTACGTACAAATAGACTGTCTATGACGCTTCGCAAACGAAGCACTTCGCACCCATGATTCCAAAGTTGCGCAAACAGCCACAGTGGTAGGTGTGTTCGCATTTGAAAACCACCAAAACATCATCATCGAGGGGAATGGAATCGCCTTCCCGGCCTTTACCTTTCCCACCCACGTCCCAGACTTTTTTTGGCTTGTCTCCGCCGTACTCGAGCGTCGTCTGGTCCTGCCATTCCGTGTATATCGCATTCGCGTCCACCCCAACGCCCCATATCTTCTTACCGCAGCCTTCGCACTCCCCGCTTCGTGCCGCGCGCCAGCCTGCAGCACGTTCACACACAAGACTCAGTAAGACCTCAAAGCCATCTGTTTGGAGAAGATTGTTGGCCACCTGAAGCAAGACGTGCTGGTAGTCATATGCAGCAAACATGTCGCGGAGCACAGGCCGTACAGAACCCAGCTCCGTGGGGCGATAATCTTGGCCGCTGAGCAACGAATTAAAAATGCGGATGAAGGTTGCGTTGTCCTGTGTCCGAGTTGCGGAAGCAGTACTCGTAAGGAGGCTTGAGAATGCTTCCTGGACGAGGAGTGATGTCGTCTCACGTTTGCCATCTTGTGCTAGACCAACCAACGTCTTGACCAAATCCACCCACATCTGTTCCTGTGTTGTCAAGCTTTCACTCGCTGCACCCTTTACAACTTTGGTGTCGCTAGTGGGAGCTACTTCTCTGCTTCGACAAAGCTTGGTGGCAACGCGCACCGCCTCCTCTAGCTCACGCACCACATTGCCCTGAGCGTCTTTTGAGGTACTCTCACGAAGCAGATTGCCTTGCTGTTCGATATAGCGAAGCACGTACTGAAATGCCCTGCTGGTTTGACCCCTTAGCTCAAGCAATAGCGCAATACTGTTGAGATGGCCGCGTACTTCCAGAATTGGCAAAACTTCGTCGAGGTCGAGATCACAATTGTCACGGGCGATGAAAGCATACGTGTCATCGCGAGACACAGCCGCCAGCAGGCGGATGTAGAGATGGCGTAGTGCCCTGCTGGACGGAGGCTCGCTTTGGTTGAATACATGGCGCAAATAGGACAGCTGTACCTTCTCATAACCCGCGCTCACAACCAGTAACGTCTCGTGAAGCTGCGGCGCGTAACTGGAAATCAACCTCGCCAACTCCTTTAGGTCGACATTCCGCAGAAGAAAGCTGAAATTTGACTCGAGAATAGTTCGGACTTGCGCGCTCTCTTTGGCGGTCGAGCCTTTCTCTGCTGAATGTTTTAGACACAGTTCAAGCACCTCTAGTAGTTTTTCCGCTCTGCTCTCCCTGTTGACTACCGTAGTCATCGAAGGAAGCGAGCCCGTGTCGCGAAAGGAGGCTGTGTCCGAAGCATGCGCCGAAGGCCGTTGATCTGGCTCGCTATCAAAAGCGTCTTGAGCCCGCTGAAGAGACACAGACAATAACTTCGCCCACCGTCGCTCTGTGTAGTATAAGTACTCAAGAGCCGAGTAGAAGCAAGCTTCGTTCAGAAGTCCCTCAATTTCTTCACTGTCGTGAGGTTTGTACTTGCTCAGAAGTGCCTCAGCAGCCAAATCGCATTCAGCATGCAGTACTGGATCGTCGAAAGGCGTCTGGCACAGCTGCCGAAGCACTGTAGCCAAAGCCCGTCCGCTTAGCATGATGTACTGGGCGTACTTTGGGTAATTCCGGGCGAGAAATATGTTGAACCATGTCCGCACCACCGCAGAACCGGCTTGTTCGACCACGTCAAAAAGAATATTGATGATCACCTGCCGATTCAGGGACACACCAAACTTTTCGAATTCGTCCATGTTGTTGCCAGGCGCAGTAGCCGCCTCGTATTGTTCAAACTGCTCGTCTTCTTTTTCATTGAGGAAAGAGTCCTCGAATGCTTCGTTCAGAGCTCCGAAGAACTGTGACGGGCTGTAGCTCATGAAAAAATCCAAGTAAGGGTACACCGGCTCCGTCCGGAAATCACTCGTCGTTAAGACACGCGTATCACTTCCTGGCGGCCAAATCAGCGTTGTACTGTGGAAAAGGAAGTAATAGACGTGACATTTTGCTCTTCGTGCACCAGCCAAGTCATCGTGCGGTGCACCGCTGGGATACACCCGGCCTGTCAAAACGTAGCTCACGTACGGATACGCTTTATCACCTTGGCTGTCACCATCCTGTGCCAGCTTTAGCATGTCCACCAAAGGCGTGATGTAGTCATTGAAAGCCGAGTTCCAGATGTATATCAATGGGTCGCGCAAACGGAATTTTTCACAGAGCGAAATGGCCAAATCCAAATCGAGCGTCTTGGTGTCGAGCAAACATATAAGCTCGTCGAGTTGACCAATATTTGACCCAGCGTACTTTTGCACGAGGTTTTTGAATATCAGAGGCGGTAGCGCTGTGATTTTGCCGCCGTAAATAAACGGAGAAAGGGAGTCAAAAAATATCAGAGTCCGGTCCTTGCCAACGTAGGTGGCAGGCGTGCCATCGCCGTCAACATCACCGTCAGCGTCTGAAGCTTCGATGAAGACACCCGTTGAAGCTGCCGTCCCTGCCGTTTGGCTGGTTTCATTTTTTGAAAGCTCTGCCTCGTCGAATACGTCGTACATGGCCTCCAGCAACTCAGAGTCGCCTTCAATGGCGAAAAAAGCCCTCAAACACGCCTCTGTCAGAGCTGTGACGTCCTCCTCCGTTGCCGGCTCGACAGGGCTCATGGTGTACCGCAACGACGCAAGAAGCATATCTGGAAGAGACCTCTTGACCACTTCATGGCGCTTGCTATTGTCCTCAGGAAGCCCCGCTGTAACTAGATCTTCTTCCCCCAGGTAGTATCGCGTGGCAAGCTCCACAGCCTCGATGTAGTCACCACTTTCCATGACATCCAGCAATCGATCCGCCCAGTTGCTTAACGACCCCACCACGAACTCGTAACGCCCCATTACAAAGAGCCGGTTTTTGAATGCACGAACGCTGTTGTAGAATGCGTTAGCAACAACTACAGGTTGTTGCTCACTGTCATCGTCGTCGCTGGTGCCTCCTATCGCCACTTCATTGTCTAGAGCATTCGAGCGTTCCGGACGGTGTCGAGCTGGAGAGACGTCTCTGATATCCTGGGTCAGTCCATCTTGGATTTGCTCCCCCAGACCAGAAACATCCAGACGAACTCGGGGCCCACCACGTCGGTCCCATACCAAGTCTCGCAATTGTCGACTGAAGTAGTCATGGTGAAGAATGTGTTTCGACAGCAGATCTACAGTGGCGGAGACCTGCATCGTGTGCTCGTTGAGAACGAGTAGCCTTTGGGTGACAGTAATGAGAGCAATGACATGCCGGCTGAGCCACTGAACCACAACAATGGCCTCGGAGCACATGTACCGCTTGCGACTTTCGAAGCGCAATGTCCTGCCAGTGGTCCCATCAGTCATTACTTGCACCACGGTCACGCAGTTTGAAAAGCAGTATGCGAGCCGAGGAGAGACGGCGCTCTCGGAGGCTGTCGCTTTCAGCGCGGGAAACCACGCGAGACACCCGCTCAGTCCCATACTGTCACTCATTCGCTTAGGCCGCCCAGTTTTGAAATGTGTCCGGGGGTGTGGAAAGACGGAAATGATGACTAGGAGGTGAGGTGTCATGACAGCGACGAGGCACAGCTCGTCTGCTAAATGAACCGAGCTCCCCAGCGGCAGAGGGCTGCAGGCTAGAATCGTAGTCGGGCGGCGCATCTGAGGCGTTCGATTTACTTTCAGCGCCGTTGTGGATGGTGACGGCGTTACCACAATATCTGGCGTAGCTGATCGGGAGGGAGATCGGTTGCTACTAGCACCAGTGCGATGACCTGCTATTGGCTCCGTTCGGAAGTTTTGCCTCACTGGGATGGTAGTCGGAATGCTGTTATTGGTGTGGGCAGCGTCCTGAGGCGCAGTCCAGATTCTGTCCGGATAGCGCCCAAGTAGTCTGTTGCTATGCACAACGTGCCCTATAATGGCTCGCACAGAGTCGTGGAAGAATGCCATACCGATCGAATCACCAGAGATCAGAGCAGTGTGGCGCTTCCCTACAAAATGAAGGTGGAGGACTGCCGACCCAACAACATGGCCCTCCTTTTTCAAGGGGTTGGCTATTGGGGGTATGTGAAGCCAGGCCGAGTTGGGTTTTGCCACTTCATATGTAAGGATATGGCCCTTGCTGTGACCAACGCCTATCACAGTGTAGTCAGCGGAGACTGCCAGGCTTGTAACAGCCCCGAAGCCTTCTACAGTCCTGTGTTTTGCACCTAGGACGCATTTGAGTTGCTGGTGGTAATCAAATACCAGAACGTATCCTCGAGAAGTGCCAATTGCTACTGTGCTGCTGGGCAGCACAACGGCGGGCTGTCCATATAGCGATACTGCGTCGTCGCTATAGAGTTGACTGCTTATCTTGCGCAACTTGGTCCATCGCACGACGTCGTTCAATGATCCCTCAGGCTCACCGCCGAGTTCCAGGCCTTTGAGGGAAGCTTGTCCACGGGGTGGCGAGCCTAGAACACTTCCACTGCTGCTGCTCATGCCTTCCATACTTTGCGCACTCATGCTCGACGGACTTCGAGTCATCGTTGACCGTAAACTAGTCAGCGAGCTCAATCGTGTCTGAAACCGCTGCTCAAACGGCCTTATTCCACCGCCAGGTGAACTTACAGCCAATGGCGAGGGGGTGTTACTACGAATGCGCCGAGCGGAGCCCAATGATGACTGTGTTAGCTCGAACGTTCCTCGGCCAATTGAGGATGGACGTACCTGTGAACTGCTGCGAACAAGCGGCGGCAGGTCGTCATCAGATGCCGTAGAACGATCGCTCCCCCTGTCCAGGTCGGAGTTCTGTCGTAGATGGCCCCTTATCGGAGTTTTTGTAGCTGGAATCCGCGGTTTTCGCACGGCCATACTCGGCAAAGTCGTGTCTAGGAGTGGTGGCGCGTCCATGGCAATTGTATCGTCGAAACTGTCTGGAATGGCACTCGTCGAATGGGTGGTGGCCGCAGAGACTGATAGAGGCACTTCTGGGAAGCCTTTAGAACCAGCATCGTTGCCGCTTGCCGTGTCATCGCCTGGATCCTGCGGAGGAGCTAGGGCCGCAGAGACGTCGTCATCGCCGGCATCTTGAAATTTGCCGAACTCAGCGTCAGGCTGGGATTCGGTCGGCTCCTCGGTGTCTTGCCGCTCGCTCGGTGCTCCTTCACCGCCATGGCCCGCCATTTGCTGTTCGTCCGAGCCGCCGGTCACGACACATTCGCTCCGTCCGGGCAGCGTGCGCATGAGCCGCACTTTACGTACCGCTCAGAAACGACACGGATTGACACATGGAGGATGCCGCGGCCTCGGAGGGCACGAGGAAGCGTCAACTACGCTACGTTGCTCGACGGGAGCGATAATGAGGGTCGGCGGCGCGTCGTGCGCGAACAGGACAACTCAGACGAGGAGTTTCGGGCCGAGTCGGGTCCCGACACAGGTTCTGAACCCGCTTCTGAAGCGGACAATGACGAACAAAGTGATGAAGAGCCAGCACCCAAGGCAACACGGAAAAAGGCGCCACCGAGACCTAGCGTGGCACCCGTCAGCTACGACTTGCCAGCTTTCCTACAGAAGAAAGCGCAACCAGAAGCGAAAGCGCCTGCCAGCCACAAGGTTCTAGAGAATGCTGAGCAGCGGTTCCGGTGGTGCTTTGGCGATCGCATAGACAACATGGTCGAAGCGGCACGTATGCGCGCTAAATGGGCAGAGAATGCTTTCGCCGTAGATACGGCACTGTTGCCACAGGTCGAAGAACTGGCTGGCGACTATCCTGGCTATCATGACCTTTTTGACGAGCAAATGTCAGCTGAGGAAGTAAATATCGAGCCCACTGAACTGCCAGAATCCAATTGGCGGCCTCACTTCCCGCCAGACTCGCAGTGTCGTGTTCAATTGACGTCCCATGGCGCCACCATAGCTGCACCTGAGACGATGCAGTTGTTCGAAACTGTACGCACAGCTGGTCCGCTCAACAGCATTGTGGTTAATGTTGGTGGGTTTGTGACATCGTCTGAATGGGCTCCAGGACACGATACTGCCGTGCAGTACCTCGCCGTCACTGTCCTCAATAACTCGGCCGTGGTTGACGCTTCGATGTCACAGTTCGCTGCTACCCGAGGACCGTCCCACCTACAGCTCTATGAAGTGGACACTGTGACGTGGTCAATAAGGCTCTGTTCCGTCTATATGTTCCCTTGGGGTCACGCCTGGGGTTTGCGGTGGCGTCCCCCCAGGCAGTGGACTACGACTGGAAGCGACTTTATCGGCACCGTTGCGGCGGTGTTTCACGACGGGAAAGTAAGAGTCTTGAACATCACCCGAAACATCATTGCAAGTGTGACAAGGGCTTTGCGCGAGTATGAGGTGTCCCCGCACAGCATAACCTGTGTAGCGTGGCGCACCCCGAACGATTTGGTTGTGGGCACGACAGAGGGTGATATTTCCGAGTTTGACATCAGCGACCGCGGTGAAACTTCTCAGATGCCGTCCTATCAGTGGCGTGTCCACGAGACGTATATTTACGACATTGCCACCATGTATCCCAAGTTCGACAACGCCATGGTGCTCACGACTTCGGCCGATGGTCTTCACAGAGTGACTGATGTGCGCGATGTGAAAAGAGGCCGTGCACTCAGTCATAAATCCAAGGGCTTTGCACCTTGCTGCAGTCAGCTGCCCGTCATGGACTCGTTTCTGTGTCTCGACGAAAAGTCAACTGCAAAGCTGGTCGCGCTGCGAGCGGTGCATAACAGAAGCGACGGGTGTCATATGACACGGCACGAGCGAGCAGCTGTCACCTGCGTTGCAGGCTCTCCCTTGCACCCCTTTGTGCTCAGTGGCGGCAGCGATGGTGTAGTTCGGGTGACGAACGCGGTAAGGCGAACCCTGGTTAGTCGAAGAAAGAGCAAGGACCACGCCAAACAAGCCGAGCTTTGGCAAGTCGAGTATTCGCGAAACGAAGATGCGATGCGAATAAGCGACCTCGTCAGGGTTGGAGCCCTATTCACAAAAGCACCCCCCGGAGATAAGCAAACTGTGTATCCAGCAAAGGCCGCGCTATCGACGGTGGCGTGGAACCCGAACCCTGTTGCAGGAGCTTGGTATGCTGGTGGAACGAGCGGCGGACTTCTTCGCGTGGCAGCTCTGTTATGACTGATGATATGTATGCTAATACGATGGGAACGAAGGATCAATCTTCTCACTCCACGCGCTTAGACCGCCTTTGACGTCTTTGACGTTTGAGAGTCCCATTTCGTCCTTCAGCCACCTCACAGCTGTCTGCGAGTCGTTTCCGTAGCGGCAAACAACGTAAACGGGCTCGACAAGCTCGTCGCGCGCTGGCACTCGTTTTCGGTTTTGAAGAGTGGCGAGCGGATAATTCTTAGACTTCGGAAGCGCCACAATCTCAAACTGCGGTTCCGTGCGGACGTCCAGGAGTGTATGTGGCTGCGATTTGACATTCGCATATTCCTCCACTGTTATACGTTCTGTTCGATTCAGTAGAACTTGGTCTAGGGTCCCGCAAAAGGCGGCATAGTCCGTCTCACCGTTTTCAATACTTGCACGAGTGATCTCGGGGCTTTCACCGCAAGCCTTGCACGTCGCCTTACGCCCCCGCATCCTCATACAGCGCCATTGTGGTGATGAATAGGCTGAAAATAGTGTCAGAGTGGGCGTGAACTCGCTGTCATAGGTTCCCGTGAGAACTTTGATCGCTTCAATGGCCTGAAGCACACCCATGATGCCAACTACTGGACCCAAAATGCCTCCATCACCACAGGACAGCACCGAATTTGGTGGCGGTGGCTGAGGGAACAGGCATCGATAGCACGGGCCGCCGAGAATGTTCAACACTGCAAGCTGACCGTCAGTTTTGAGGGCTGAGGCACTCACGAGTGGCGTGCCCGTCAAAACAGCGACGTCACTTATCAAATACCTCGTTGCAGGGTTGTCGGTGCAGTCCATCACTAGATGGTAGTCATTGAAAATCTCGAACGCGTTGGCGCCTGTCAGAGCTTCACTGTGGCAGGTTACCTTTACGTTGGGATTGAGTCTAGCGATGAATTGCCGTGCTGATTCCGTCTTGAGCATTCCCACAGTTTCTGTGGTGTGGATCACTTGACGATGGAGGTTGCTGGTGTCCACAACGTCCGCGTCCACGATGCCCAGGTTGCCAACCCCAGCACCAGCGAGATATTGTATCACAGGGCAACCTAGGCCGCCAGCACCAACAACGAGAACCCGGCTCGCTTTGAGACGTTTCTGTCCAGTCGGCCCGACTTCTGGCATAATGAGTTGCCGGCCATAGCGTTTGTATTCCTCAAGGGAGAGATTCTGCTCCTTCGCGGCTGCCAGCTGCCGTCGCAGAGCATCGTTCTCGGCCCTCAGTCGCTCATTCTCTGCTTCCATGGCCTGGGCCTGTGGCAACGGACTTGTCCGGTCCGTCACTGAAACTGTCATGCACGGACGTGGTTGTGCCCGTCTGTCAACGGTTCAGATCCAGAGCCGAATTTGATGAACGGAAAAAGGACAAGTTAACACGGATAGCGATTGAGACCAAGGAGTAGGCATCTGCGAGAATTCCAATACGAGTTCGGACCGCCTCTGGACGATTTTCCCCACGCCCTGACCGCCTATCAGTTCGCAGCAGTCAAAGACCGAGTGCGTGATTCGAAATGTAAACCGCGTCGGAAACGGACGGATTGCACCAACGAACCACACGGACGGAGGACGCGAATATGATGGGCGTCCGGGACGGGCAAAGAACGTCGGCACCACCGCCACAATCGTCGTATGTGCGGGCCGGAAAGGACTTGGACCGCCTCAATTACCACACCCAGCTCGTCCCGAAGTCTCCTCAGGACGCCCAGACCAAGAAGGAGCGGTTACGGAGTTGCAAATACTGCGGATCACGGATGACATCTCGCGCCTCGGCGCTTAACTCGCACTTGAAGCGCTGTCCGCAGTACGAGCAGTATGTGGCGCGCGAGCTGGAGCGGACGGGCGCACCAAGAGCAGCTGTAGAGGCAACGGCTCAGTCCAGGTCAGACTATCCGGTCGCGTCAGAGCCTAGCGCGGAACCAAGTGGCAACAGGGCTAGCACACCCGTGACGATGGCAGCAGCAACTGTAAGCCCGCCCGGACCGTCGCCGGTGTCAATGCCAGTGCTGCCACGGTCTGACATGTCGTTTAGCAGTTCTGGAGGATGGACCGAGCGCGACTTTCAAAAGGAGTTTGCACGACGGTGCATGATGTTCTTCCTACGCGCAGACATTCCTACAGACACGTACGACACTCCAGAGTTTCGCGCGGTCCTTGAATGCGTGGTCCAGGGAGCGCTGACGTGCACGCCCACAATAGCTGGTCGGCTAGACGCCGTCCTGGGCGACGTTGAGGACCTCGAGGCCAATTTGCGAGGACGCCGTCGCTCAGTGGCTGCTGCCGGTAGCGGCCAGCGACGACCCTCCGGCGGGGACGGCGGGATCACTAGAGCAACTGTGGCATAGAGCAGCAGTCTATTTATACTAACGGATGTGTTTTGTACACCAGCAGCGTTCTGCGGGTGTCTTTTTTTACACAAGCTTCTGCTTGAGGAAGAAGGACCGGAGATGGTTGAGCTGCCACGCGCACGTGAGGCCCAGCACAAACAGCTGGATGAAGGTCCAGCGGACAACACGGGCGTTGGTGGCCTCAGACTGATCTCTGAACTGGATCTCGCGCTCGCGCATCATGAGCTGCTCGCGACGGATATCAATGACACGGTGCTTGAGCTCCCGGACCTTGTCGGCAAGGGAGAGGATGCGCTCCTCGTTACGCGAGTCGACCTGCGAGCCCTCGCCGAGGGCCATGTCGATGAAGAGCTTGATGCGTGCGTTGGCGAACCAGCCGCCCTTTGTGTTCTTGAAGCAGATGCGATGCTCGCCGCCGTCCTGGGCTGTGAATGTGAACTCTGCCTCTCCCCGGCCCTTTTGCGAGACGACCATGTGGTTGTTGTCGAATGTCTCCTCCACGGTGATGTGGACGCCGAGGTTGTCGGGCTGGTGCCACATGTTGCGCTGAGTGTCGAGCTCGAGGGCCCGGTACTTGCCGACGACGAGCGTGTCCTTAGGAAGGTCCTCGTAGAAGCATTTTTGCGCGTCGCCGTCGAGGTAGAAGTGCAGTCCCAGCACGCACGGCAGCAGGTATGCGACAATCAGTCCAGCTACTGCTCTCATCTTGGTGTGGTGTGTTTGCGCCCGTGATGGATGGAGGTCGTCCCGTCGCGGTTGAAATTTCGGGTTACGTGTAGGTCTCCAACCGGGTAGCTGTGCATTTCTGATTTCTCAACGCGCGCCGACGCGCAGAAAAAAGGGCGCTGGCCGGGTTCGAACCGCAGCGTCGTGTGGCGTGCGGCGCCTTTACAGGTCACGTGCCGCGACGCCCCGCAACGAAAAAAAAGAGGTCCTACCCGGATTCGAACCGGGGTTATCGGAATGTTCGCAGAGCGTCAGAATCCGAGGTGATAACCGACTACACTATAGAACCTAGCGTTGGCGATTGTAAGTGATTTGTGCCTACTTGGAGACCCTCCTACTCTGGCACGTGATATTTCCACGTGACCCATATTTTCCACTCCCTCGCTTATGGCCAGACTTTACACCGACATCGTCGACGCTCCCTCTCTCGACCCCGTCGGGGCGACACTTACTCCGTCTCCGTTCCCTGAACCCCTCACGATCCCCGCTCGGAGTAACTCTCTCTCCGTCTCCGTCGGACGGACTCTGCTCCGTCTCTGACAGGATGACTCGACCATGTTCCCCGCCGGAACAACCATGGCTCCGTCTCCGTCGCCATGCCCCTCTTTCCAGCTTCAACTTCTCAACTATAAGTAGGACCTCACGGTCACCCTTTGTTCAGCAGCATTCACTCGTCAGCAATCGCCTATCAGCCATTGGCTCGACTCCGACGCTCAGTAGTTCTCTCTGCTTCGCGCTGCTCAGTGTTAGTAATTTATCCTTTCTGAAGTCTTTCAGAGCTCTCGCTAACGGTTCAGGTACGACGCCACGCTAGGTCACCCCAAGCCGCGCCAGATCCCTTACAGCGATTCAAAGGGGTTTGGGTCTACTCGAGGGGCCTCAGGCTGTAATTAAGAGCTTCCGGCCTGTTATTGCCCCTGTCTGGTCGCGACCTAAGAGACTAACCATTCAAGAACGCGCCAAAGGCTCCCAATGCCTAACGGCGGGGGCCAACCGACCCTTAGTAGTCATGCTCCCATCGACGGCCCTGCACTCGATTGTCATAGACTCCTTATGCTGTACTCGCCTCATTTGTTGTTGTTCATTACCATTAGTTCCTGTATTAGTTATAATTGAATTATTATCATATACAGCTAGAAGTCTTGGCGCGCTATCTGATCTTCCTACTCGTCATGGCTAGTTCGGACTACAAGGTCTTGCGACAATCCGGCATGCTGTGCGATCACGCGCCTCGCGGAGAAGCCGGCTGCCCGCTTCTCGATCATGAGCGGGGTCCATAGTCGGACCTTAGGTACGTAGCTATCCATTGTACGCCAGCAAACTCGACCTCTCACTCGCCGTGTACTCTTTCACTGCTCTGTGCACTATTTCGCTGGCGGTCCCAGAAGCCCAGATATAGTTGACGATTCAGCGCGACGCCACCTACCTACTCTTTCTGTGCTACGCTAAGTCACGCACGCGCTATCTTTTCTGGTGGCGACTACACCTGCACCCATCGACAACAAAGTACGCCACTTAGGGACATCCAGTAGACTTCAAAGTCCTCTTCCGCCGTTCTGGCCTCGTTGTACGCTCTCGTCACAATGCCTCGCCTCCAGAATAATCGATCCCATTCGTCGAGTGATCTGCTTTCAACGTATTTAGGACGGAAAACGGTGCCGCCACTGTCGCACCAGTTGCAGGCGAACTGTCCTTAGTTCGAGTCCGCACCTTAAAAGAGTGACTCCTCGTGGAAATGCCTCAGAAGCGGCTGTCACGACAGGTCCTGGTGCAGTCGCCACACGGCGGATGATATTCCTTACCTAAATTGTCGCAGAACTCCTTTCGTCATCTCTACTGATTTGTCCTCCGTTGCCGTACCAGTGCAAGATCAGCAAGTGCCTGGCTTGCTTAGTGAGCGCGTTTTTCTTCTATGTGCCTGTGATCAAGGCTCCTCGATGTCTAAAATCGCACTGCTACACCATAGCGCACTAAAGTGCAAGCTGTGCCTTCTGCCGCATTCCTGCGCATTGGCAGCTGCTTCGTCTCAATAACCAGCACGCAGCTACCTCCTATTGTTCGCCCCTCAGGTGTATAATTGGCAGCAAAGACTACAACCTCTGGAACAATCGATGCCCTCTCACTGAGATTGCCACCAAACGAACGCTTATTTTGCCCCGAGACGGGCAAAATCTGATTTCGAAGTAAGGGAATTCGACCGATTAATTGAAGGGCCAGTTGCACAATAGCCCGTGAGCAGTACAGCATCATAAGATCGTATCACTATAGTACAAATAACCGCAATAGCACAGAATCAAGCAGTCCGCTTCAGTTTCCGCACCAAGGACGAGGTATCGTCCTTGGGCTTCGTCACCTTCTGCTTCTTGCGCGGTTTCTCCACGATTGTATCTTGCCGACGTCTGCGACGCTCGTCCATTAGCTGGGACATCGCCTCTGTCTTCTTGAACTGTGGGTGTGTAGGGTCAATGGCAAACTCGTGGTTTTCATAAAGAGCCTTGAAGCGCGGATCGCTTACATCAATCTTGAAATCATCGCCTGCAAGATCAGCATCCACTTTCTTCTGTCTCTTCTTGTTCTTTGTGCGCTTGTTTTTCTCCGCCTTTAGCACCTCTTTCATATCAAAGTGCCTCAGGTTTTCGCCCTGATCATTCATCACCTTCTCTAGTTTCTCGAGCTCTGCCTCGTCCTCGCTACCCACAGCTCGAGCCTTCTCCTCCGCCGCTCGCTGCTTCGCGCGCTCCAGTCGCGCCTTTCGCCGCTCTTTCTCCTTGCGACGGTACTTCTCTATAGTAGTCTCCTCCTCCTCCTGCTTGGCCTTCGCCTCATCGAGACCGGGAGTGAAGGTGATCTCCATATCGACGTCGTCGCGGCCAGCATCATCGTCAGCCGGTGCAGAGAAGTCAAGCCCATACGCATTGTCAGAAAGTAGAGACCGATACTTGTCACGCATTGCAGACCGTTTGTCGTCCTCGTCTTCACTGGACGACGCGAGGTAGGCTTGGAAATCCATCTCATCCAATTCTTTCTGCGAGAATGCTCGCGTAGCCAACTTTTGACGTTCTACTGGCGTCTCATCCCACGTCAGGCGAACTTTGGAGTGCTGAAGCGCGTCCGTCACGAACGTGTTGGGCTTGAAGTCGGCTGGAACCTTTGTGCACTCGTCGCGTGGTTTGTCATCAAAAGTCATGTCGTCCGGTACATATCGCAAGTCGAAGAAATTGGCAGTGGACTCATATTCGGTTCCATCGCATGCTTCATAAATGGCTCGTGCCGTGGCAACGGAATCGCATTCGGCGACGGCATAGTAGTACCTTAGCCGTTGAAGCTGATATCGTCGTAGACGATTGCTATCCACCTCCTCTCCCTTATCCTCTTCAACCAGATCTGCCGCAGTGATTTCGCTATCCGCCTTTTTCCGCTTTTTCTTGTCTTGAAACAGTTCCCGGGGTGGTCCCTCTGCTTCCTCTTGAGCCATCCGCTGTTTGCCATACTCGGAGGGATAAATGGCAACTCGCTCAACACGTCCACCCTTGGGGGCAAAGGACCCGAGAGTGGCTAGCAGGTCCCGCGAACGCACGTTATCCCAGTCGAGATTCACGACTGCGAATCGCCTAGTCTCTTCGCCCTCCGGCACGGCGTCCTTCTCCTCTAGCTCCTCCCGAGCTTCGGCCAGCGCTTCGCCGTAATCGCTCTCCTCGTCCGAGCTCTCGCTCTCGCTCTCTTCGTCGTCATCGTTCGACTCGCTGGACGACGACAGACCCTCGCCGCGAGCGCGATCGAGCACCGCGGGTCCCGCTTCGGCCGAGCTTTCAGACTCGTCCTCCGAGCTCTCGGAGCTGGATGCGATGTTGTAGTAGCGGCGCAGCTCTGCTTCGCCAGTGTCGCGCTGAATCCGACGACCATACTTGTCTACGCGAGGGCCCTTCTTTGGGGCGTCGAGCTTGAGCTCTGAGCGGAAGCGGTCGTCGAGATCGATCTTCGTTTGGCGCTTGGACGGCAGGTTGAACCGCGGATCGCTGTGCACAGAAGCGAACCGCGGGTCGGCAGTCACCGCCTTGCGCTCGCCCTTCTTCTTTTCCTTCGCCATTGCGTCCGTCCCTGGTGAAGTCGATGGTGAAACTTTTTTTCATCCAAACGGTCGTGCAGCGCGCATGTAGGCATCGCGACCGCGCGACGCCGAACAGTGTGGACTGTGCGGAAGGCGTAAGCAGATGAATCTCTCACTGCTCGACCCGTTCTCGCTGGCGCAGGACTACCCGGAGACCGTCACAGGCACGCTCAAGTTCGGACACGCGGGGTGTATCAAGTTCAACCGCAAAGGCGACTACCTGGCGTCGGGCCTCTTGGATGGCACGGTTTGTGTGTTTGACTTCGACACAGAGAATGCGCTCCTGGTGCTGCGTGGCCATACTCGGCCTGTCCAGTCGCTGAGCTGGAGCCGGAACGGCCAGTATCTACTCTCGGCCTCGCGCGACTGGAAGTGCGTGGTATGGAACCTCAAGACCGGACGAGCCGACCACCGTGTGAACTTCGGCACCCCTGTCTACGGTGCCCAATTCCACCCCGACGACCACGAGCTCTTTGTAGCCTCGCTCTACGAAGACGCTCCCGAGCTAATCAGACTGCACTCTGGGAAGCCAGAACGGATCGGGCTCCCGTCTACCCCACGCACGGGCAAAACCCCAGAAGAGGGCGACGATGACCCCGAGGAGGAGGCAAAAAGACGAAAGAAAGACAGCCAACAAACGTTAGTCATGCGGTTCTCGGTCTGCGGTCGGTATATCCTCTGTGGGACGTCTAAAGGGTGGCTCAACATAGTTGCCACTGACAAGCCGACCGAAGTCGTGTACTCAGAACGTGTCTCGTCGAGTGGCATCAAGGGCATGGAGGTGAGCGCCAATGGGCGCCAGCTCGTCGTCAATAGCGCAGACAGGGTCATACGTCAACTGAGCCTTCCAGATTTCTCTGATGCCCGGGAAAAATGGCGTATCGAATTGCTACACAAGTATCAGGACGTGGTGAATCGGCTGCAATGGAACAGCTGTGCGTTCTCCAACACGGCTGAATATGTCCTTGGCTCCACTTACGAGAACGCTCACGACATATACATGTGGGAGACCTCCCTGGGATCTCTGGTCAAGATCTTTGAGGGCCCCAAGGAGGAGCTGGTTGCCATTGAGTGGCATCCCGTGCGACCGCTCATCGCTGCCACAGGTCTCGATTCGGGCCGCATTTATGTGTTTGGCCTGTCAATGCAGCAGCGGTGGTCTGCACTTGCCCCAGACTTTGTAGAGGTCGAGGAGAACGTCCCTTACGAAGAGCGGGAGGACGAATTTGACATACCCAACGAAGCGGAGCAGACGCAGCGGCAACGGGACAACGAGGATACAACGGTCGACATTCAGACTCTAGAGCGGATCCGCGGAGAGTACGCAGAAGACTCTTTCGTCATACCTATCCGCCTGGAAGAAGAGATTATACCACCACAGTCTCCGGATAGCGACTAGTGTACATTAATGTCTAAACTCGCCAAACTTTGACAAGTGTATCGTCGCCTGCGCTTATCAGGATCTCGCCCTCGTCGTCGCGGGCCCATGTTACATGGTTCACTTCGTAAATCCCATGTGCGTCCGCTATGGTTGTCTCAACTTGCCACCCCTGGTCGAGGTGTTTGTAGACCACTATTGTTCCATCCGCGCTGCAGGTAGCTATTCGCTGAGACTCTTTGCTCCAGCTTACAGAATACACCGTCCTTGTGTGTACTTCTGGCAGCGTCGCTTGCTCAGTCCATTCTTCTGAACGGGGGTCGGCTCGGAAAGTTGACGGGATTTGCGAACGACTGGCGCCCCCTGTGCTCCTTACCCGCTGCCACACAACGCACTTCTCGTCGCCTGAGACAGACACGAGATGGGCCGGTGTTGTGCCTTCCTCTGTGGCTGCGCCATGCGCCTCAGAATAGGCGACCGGGGCAAATTCTGTGGCCCAAACAGTGTCAACGTGGCCCTGAAGCTCTGCTACACACGTCCAATCGTCGTCGTCTTCCCGCCAGAGACGCACCGAGTCATCGTAGGATGCGGACGCGAGGAGCTCTTCTTTGGGGTGCCATGATACGTGCTTTATGTCCTGGCTGTGATCGGTCAGCACCGCGAGACACTCGTACTCCTCGCAGGCGTCATCCGCCTCCCACACCCATATGCTCTTGTCGCGGCTGCATGTTGCCAGGAAGTAGCCGTTGGCACTCCACGCGACTCCCTTGACCTCGGCCTCGTGGCCAGCGACGTTTGCCACCCAGGTCCAGCCATCTTCACCGTCTGCGTTGTCTCCCTCCTGGACCCAGACGGATACGCTCTTGTCAAACGACCCGCAAGCAAGCGTGGGGGCCTCCACTGCTGGGTTCCAGGCCACGGTTCGCACGGTCTGGGTGTGACTCGACTCCAGGACGGTGACCAATTGAAGCGTTTTCAGTGAGTATATCCGCACGGTTCGGTCGCCAGATGCAGTTGCCAGGAGCGGCAGCCGCGGGTGAGCTGCCACACTCCAGACCCTGTCCTTGTGCCCTGTCAGTTCCTTCACTAGCCGTGCTTCCGACATTGTGTCCGGTCCGATGATCTGAACCTCGGGGATCTGCAGGTGGAGTGAAATTTCACGGGACGGAAGGACACAAACCCATGCTCTTCACGAGAGGGCCGGCCCGGCGCCTTTGGGCCACCGGAAGGGTGCGGTGCGCACCAAGCAGACAGTTTGGCCTCTCGCCAGCTGCTCTTAACGCTCGTCTGCCCCCTGGCGACCCACAGCCGAGCGAGGACCAGCCGAGCAAGCCCACGATCCGACGGACGGACCAAAACACAGTGTCGACAAGACAAGTGCGGTACACAGCGCGGGATCACTACCAGCGGCTGACGTACGAGCACCCACCGCCACCGCGAGACGACGGTCTGCCTAAAGCACGGTCGCCGTATAGGCGCCACCTGCCGGTGTTCATCGCATTCGCCTCTGTGTTATGGGGTGGCTACATGTTCAAGAAGTTTGCGTCATCGGAGAAGAAGGATCAGGGCCTGCTCAAGCCAGACAGTTTCACTAAGTTTGTTATCACGTACAAGAAGGACCTCTGCGACGACCTAGCCCTTATAGAGGTTTCGCCATACTATGCACAATGGAAGCGGCTCCACGACAATTCGAACTCTTATTGGAACGGTCATCACCTGTGGAGCGTCGAAGTGAAACAACCGGACATCCAGGTCACCCGAAAATATACTCCATTGCCCATCAACGCCCTCCGGACTGATCCCGAAAAGGAGCCTCTGCTGAAAATCGTTGGCCCTAACGCGAAGGATGAGGGGAAGATGATGCTCCTCGTCCGAAAGTACGACGACGGCGAAGTTTCACGATGGTTGCACAGCCTCCCCGTGGGGACCGAGATTGAGCTGCGAGGACCACACGTGGAGTACAAGTTCGACTTTCATCCGCTGGACAAGAAGCCACCCAGACCCCCTATGCTAGATGCACCATCAAAAATGCCCGCAGATCCAGTGCATCCGGATTGTCCGCCTCCCGACAATCTGGTGTTCTTTGCTGCCGGTACTGGCATAGCACCCATCCTTCAATCGCTGATGTCGCAGAACCCACCTCGCGGCCGAGTATCGGTGCTGTTCTCAGTACGCGACCGTGCGCATATACCGCTGGCTAGGTTTCTCCTCTTTCTGCAGAAAACTGGCCGCGCTGACATCTCATACTATGTGGAGAACGAGGACCAGTGGCTGTCCGCTCGTGACGTGCCACCGCCCGCACCTAAGCAGTATCAGGGCTACTATAAACAAGACACTGAGCGCCTTTTGCGTGAGAAAAAGGAGCTGGAAAAGATGATGGACGAGATCCGTCGAGAGCGAGAAGGCGGCGCCCCGTCAGAGTCGACCTCGGCGGTGTCTATGGTGTCCACGTCAATCGAAGACCCCGATGATCCGCCCAAGGCTGATGAAATGGCCTCCGCCGAGACTCCACGATATCGTACGGCACTGGAACAGGCTATAGCGGAAAAAAGGCTGCCGCGAAGGGATCCGGCACTCGCGCTTGTCTGCGGACCCGAAGGTTATATTGCATACGTTGCAGGTGGACGCCCCAATGAGACCGTCCAGGGTCCAGTGGGCGGACTACTGAAGCAGAAGGGATGGTCTGAAAGGAATGTATATAAGATGTAACATAGCATATCACTTAGTCCTCGCCTCTTCGGTCTCGTCGAACCGAAAGACGAAGACCTTGTTCAGCAAAGCATCGCGAAAGCTCTGTCGTTTCGACCACACCAGGAAACCTCTTTGCTGGGAAGACAAAGAAGGACTCGGATATGGCACTGGCCACCATATCTGCATCAGTGGAGCCGCCGCCGAGATCTACAAACGAGAACTTGAGGCGAAACGTACCCTCTTTTCGAACAGACAGGTCTTGGAAGACGAACCACACGCCGGTCGCACCGGTGAGATCTTGCAGTCTATGTGCAGAAGTTACTGAATGCCCGACCAGACAGTCTGTCGCCACTGTATGGCTGCCATTGGCACTTTCCTCCCACAGCTCCACCAAGAGTGCATACGACGAAATGTCGTGATCCATTATCTGGGTAATCTCCGCACCAGTGTCAACATGCGATATGACCAGCCGAACGCATGGGGGTGGCGAGATAGGGCGGCGATCCTTGTCACCGAAACCGCAAGTGCGAGCTCTCACTGGCTGCTGCACAATTTCGAGCCGGTATTGGTACATCCTCAGCCGCTCGCCATCAATGCTTCACGGCCCTCCAGATCTTATAGAGTGTGAGACATCGTGGCGGTCACGTGTAGCCGATCACGTGAATCACACCAGAGAAGCAACAGACGTCCGAGAATTGGCTCGCTTGTTCTACCTTCGTTCATTATGCTTCGCTTTCCGTGGTTTTCCCTCACGCCAGTTGGTTCGTAACATCGCGCTGCTATTCTGCGCGACCAAGCGTAATGACGGAGAGAATCAGGCAGCATCTTTCCCAGTGCTTTCACGGTTCTACGTCTGAGACAAACAGAGAAGAACCCCTCCATTCCATGAATACTGGTTCCTCCATGCAAAACCATGGTGAAGCAATTCAACCCACTGGATCGCTTGAGGCGATGCACCAATGGCAATACGCGCTAAAGAGAGGTCGCGTACGGAATCTGACATGTTTCTTTGACGGACGGCCAGGTGACGACGGTGGAAAGGACCGCCGCAAGACCGCATGATTGAGCCTCTCCATTCGAAACATGGCATAAGGGCAGGCACTGATTTTTCCCGTAGGTCTCACTCACGTATTCTACTTCGTGCGTTGAGATTTGCTCCTGAGTTCGAGGGCGGTTCGCTTCTGTCTTCAATCAGCGTTGCGCTGCACAGTCTTCCCGGCACTGTGTTGCCTACATTGCGCTGCTATCGCTTGTGGTGTTGGCCTCCAGCGTCTTGATTGAGTACCTTCTAGTCAATATGGAAGTCATCCGCCCCCGCGCGATGAAAAGCAGCCAATACCTTTGACGTCGTAGGGCCATTTCGTGAGCAACGATTAGGGAGTTGGGGTGAGTCCATAAAAAACTGGCTCCCTTGGAGCCTCAGAGGCTGTCGAACTGCAACTGTTTGAAAATGAATGGTGTGCTGTTGTTCACCATCACCATTCCGCTCTAAATCGTTTAAAATGACCGTATAGATGGAAGCGGGCTGGTGCTGCAATGTTTGCAAGGTCAAATGCCATCCTGCGGAGGTGCGCCATGGCTGCCGATATCGCTGAAGGGGCGTTACATAGCTGTCACGCGAGCCGATCTCGTCCACCTACTTGGAACTATCACGGCATTGGCATGAGCAAATGTACGGCTCGTGGCCGTCGTGAAACACACTCGCCACATTGCATGGCGCCCGTCTCCCGTTACCACACGATAGACGCTGCATCTGCCCTCACTCCCTACTTTCTTACCAGCAGTTGCCGTCAATTCCTCGAGTGATAAGCCAGGGAAGCCGCCAAAACCATAGTGGGTGGCGCAATCAAGGCTGCCAACTGTGATTGTGTGTTTGTGTTTTGCCGTTTTCGGAAGGAAGCCGAGTCGCCGATTGCAGTTAATCTGCCCGCATAATCTTACATCGAGAGTGAAAAATGGGAAGGCCATCTTCCAAAGCAAAACCATGAGAGGTTCACGAGTCGTCCGTAACGCCGCTGCTTCGGTGGTGGAGGTGGCGAATTCCAGGTTCGTGCTTCCAGCTCACTCAACTATCCTGAGCGGCATCCAACCCACAGGTATATTCCATCTCGGCAATTACCTTGGAGCAGTAAGGAACTGGGTGGACATAGCAGCGGCAAACCGGGACAACAAGACATGCAAGATATACCTCATGACAGCGGACCTCCATGCTATAACAATGCCTCAAAACCCCGCAAAGCTTCGGGATGACAGACGTAAGGCGCTGGCCTCCATCATTGCGTCAGGAATCGACCCGGAGCAATGCATCGTTTTTCATCAGAGCGCACTGGTAGAACCAACACGCCTCGCGTGGATATTCAATTGCATTACTGGCATGGGGTATCTCAATCGCATGACACAATGGAAAACAAAAATGAATCTGCCTGACTCCGCTAGTTTGGTAGAGCAAGAGGACATCTTTTCACAACTGAAATTGGGATTGTTTGCTTATCCGGTCCTTCAAGCAGCCGACATCCTTCAATTCAAGGCGACTCACGTGCCTGTTGGCGAGGACCAGAGTCAACATCTTGAGTTGACTCGCAGCGTGGCCAACACGTTCAACCACCTATATTGTCCAGACAGTAACGAAAAAACGTTTCCATTACCTCAGACCCTCTTTGCACCCACAAAGAAGATCCGATCACTGCGGAACCCGGAGAAGAAGATGTCAAAGAGCGACACTGACAAGAACAGCTGCATTTACATTACCGACTCGCCCGATGAGATTCGCGCGAAAATCAGAAAGGCAGTTACGGATTCTGTGCAGGGTCCTATTACTTACGACCCTGAGAAGCGGCCGGGTATTGCCAACCTCGTTACTATTATCGCTGCGCTCCAACGCAGAAGCCCCGAGGATGTCGCTGCGGAGGTCTTACCGGGCGTGAAAGACCACAGGGAGTTCAAGGAGGCAACCACTGAGCTCATAATCGAGGAACTGAAACAAGTTCGCAGCGAGTACGATCGCCTGAGTTCTGAAGGTGGCTACCTAGACTCCTTGGCCGCGGCTGGCGCGGAGAAGGCTCGAGAAACTGCGTCTCGAACTGTTCAGGAGGTCTACGACCTCGTCGGATTCTAACTGGCTCTTGCATTTTGTATATAACTCTGATAACAAGCCGTTAGATTTAATGAAACCCTCACTTGTCGCTTTCCTGGACCTGCAATAATCACCACTCATTCTTCTCGCCTACATTTTCGTCATGCGCTTCATCGCTTTGTACTTCGACTCGAGATCCAAGTACATCTGACGATGCTGCATCAGTTGTTTCTCAATCCTCGAGAACGCATCATCGATCCGTGTGTTCGCTGACTCGACGTGTTTGGTTCCTGTCTTTGCTGTGGCACTGTCCACTCTACCCGGGGCTTGAGTATTGCTGAGGCCATCGCTTGCCGGAAACGAAACATGGCGGCGTTTCGGTTCAACATGGAAAACTGCACCATCCGGAGTCATTCGACTGGAGTCTTTATAGAGATGTTTGCCACCTACAGACGTGCGACGAAGACTAGTTCCGGACGGAGCCCGAAAGTCAGTGAATGCAGACCCGTGTACTGTAAATCGCTTGAAAGGGTCATGCATACTTGCGCGACTGGTTTTTCTACCCGTCGTTTTCGCCCGCTGCCCCTGCGAAGTTGAGTTCTCGTCGCTCGTCACTGATACATGAGCTCCGTGTGGTTCTTCGTCGGCCGCCCCTTTTTTCTGATCCACGTGAGATGTAGCCGTGAGACCGTTCATTAAGGTGCCTTTGGCAGGACCGATACCATGGGCGCCCCCACTGGTCATGCCGTTGAGGTACGATGTAGCAGGGTGCTTTGCGCTCTTGTAAGCAGCAGTGTACATCTTCCGGAAGAGTGCTACATGGTCATCTTCAGCGACAGGTGAAGTGTTGGCCTCATCATTTTCCAGAGAGCGACGTTCGGTTGTGGAAAGTTTCAAGGTGCGGTAGCGCTCATAGATGACCTTGTTTGTGATATCCCGCAGCTCCTGTAGGTGAGAGCCGAAGAGAACGGCCTTCAAAGCGGCGAAATCTGACACACTAGGGTCGAGCACGGACACTACACCCCAGGGATACCTGCGGACGTGCACAATTTCGCTTTCGTCTCTGTGAGACGATCCAATGAGTGCGAATGGCATGAGGTTTCGGAGGGCCGTGGCCTCCGCGACGGCTTCTTCGTCATCTGGATCCTCGCATGGGAAGTAATAGATTGGTATTTCGTGCCTCTCGATGTCTTCCATAATAAGAGCCTTGTTCAAGGCCAGCTCGCTGGCGGTAAGCATATCCGCACGACCTATCACAGGAATCACATTCACCTTTGTGCACAGGGCTTTCATTGCCTCGATATCTATTTCACGCAGCCCATGGCTGGTGGGGTGAACGAAATAGAGAACGGCATGAACTCTAGTGTCCCGTACCTTGGGATTGCGCTTCACCCTATTCTCGTTCTTAAGGATCTCGTCAAACTGCTCAGTGACGTAGTCTGCGACTACTGCACATGTGCCCGAGTTGTCGAGCTTCTCTCCAAAGCCGGCAACCTCAACGATTGTGAGACTGATTGTCGTACCATCGCTCTCATCAATTTCTGGGTCAGGCCGAGCCTCTGCTGAATGCGTTCAAACCAACTCACCTACGGTGCTCTGCGTGATAGAAGTAACAGGGTCGTTGTCGAACGTGCTGGCGTGGGCTCCCATGGACACAGGCGAGACCATCCGGCCGCAGAGGGTGTTTATGAACGTGGACTTGCCAGTGCCGCTTTCGCCCAAAACCATGAGACACAGCTGAAATCCCTTTTTCACGAATTTTCGACGTCTCATGACGTCGGGGGTCTGCGTCAGCGAGCTTGAGTTTGCTGCGCGGTCGTTGGCCACCTACCAGCCCCAGAATACAGTCACGCTGAATCAGACTACTCATTGCGACCACGTGTTGTTACAGCTCGTGGCGTGTAGAAGCCACCGGCGTCTGGTGGCGCCACCGGCGGACCCTAGCCCTGTGTTTTGGTTGCCCAATCCGGCGGGTGGCGATGCGATGCGAAAATAAACTATCGGTGGCAACCGCGCCAGCCCACCTGTAGAAATGAGAGCTCAGCGACACAACGAAACGAGCCAAGGAGGCTGAGATGCTGCTGTGCACTGAGCGAGCTGCCGCGCGCCGACCGCCCCCTCACGCCGACCGGCCCCGCCACCGCCTACCCTAGCCCTGTGTTTACATTGCCGAGTCAGGTCCATGATGCGAAAATTAACTCCCAGTGGGATCTCCACGCTTTTTGGCAGTTAGTGTCCGTGAGATAATGCACAATGGCGAGGTGAAGCCAGGCATCAACATGGAAGACTGGGACACGGAGGTGGAGGAGGACCTTCCGCCAATGCCGGGGACACCGACGCCCGTGCGCACGAGCAACACCAACAACAACCGGATACACTACGACGTCCCATCGCCCACTCACAGCCCGCGAAAGCGAAGCCGTCAGCAGTATGGCGACCGCTACATTCCAAACCGGACGGGCATCAATCTTCAGGCTGCGTTCAGCTTGATGGATGACAATGTCGGGGCCAAGGCAGCGGTGCGGCCGTCGAACGACCTCGAGAGGCAGCGCACGGAGGAGGCAAACCGGACGTTCAGCACTCTGCTCAAAGCCGAGCTATTTGGCGACGACGTGCCGAGCGCCGTCCCGTCCGGCATCCGCACCCTGCGCGGCAACGCCGGGGACGGCTTGAATGGTGTTGGTGAAGGCACGAGCAGCGGCAGCAGCCTGCACGGCGACAGCCGGCGTGGCAGTACCGGCAGCGGAGAGCAGCGGACGCCTCCACGGATGAGCCAAAGCGCGCCCGTGACGCCCAGTAAGAACCTATTTCGATACTCTCCCAGCCGGCTGGGCACCAACCGGCAAGGGAACCAGTCTGTGCCGCAGACCAACAATGAGGTCTACAGCCTGAGCCCGGTGCGATGGGACTCGCAGCAGCTGCTGCTTTCACCGCGTCGAAAGCCACGGGCGATCCCGAAAGTGCCGTACAAGGTTCTCGACGCGCCGGAGCTAGCGGACGACTTTTATCTCAATCTGGTCGACTGGGGCAGCCAGAACGTGCTCGGCGTGGGCCTGGGGTCGTGTGTGTATCTGTGGGACGCCACGTCGAGCTCGGTAGCGCAGCTGTGCAAGCTGAAAGGGAACGACAAGGTGACGTCCATCAGCTGGATCAGTCACGGAACCCACATTGGCGTGGGCACCAACAAGGGCCTGGTGCAGATATGGGACGTCGAAAAGTGCCGCCGGATACGCACCATGACCGGTCATGACAGCCGTGTGGGGGCGCTGGCCTGGAACGAGCACATTTTGTCGTCGGGCAGCCGGGATCGCAGCATCCTTCACCGTGACGTGCGGGTGGCGGATCACTACATCGAGCGCGTGACGGGCCACAAGCAGGAGGTGTGCGGTCTGCGGTGGAACCGGGACGAGAATCAGCTTGCGTCGGGCGGCAATGACAACCGGCTGCTGGTGTGGGACGGTCGGAGTTTGGGCGCCGAGCCGCTGTGGAAGTTCAACCAGCATTCTGCCGCAGTAAAGGCTATTGCATGGAGCCCCCACCAACGCGGGGTTCTGGCGTCTGGGGGCGGGACGGCGGACCGCAAGATCCGGTTCTGGAACACCATCACCGGCCAAAAGACGCACGAGGTGGACACGGGGTCGCAGGTGTGCAACCTGGCGTGGAGCAAGAACTCCAACGAGATTGTGTCCACGCACGGCTACTCGCAGAACCAGATCATCATCTGGAAGTATCCGTCGATGCAGCAGATAGCGGCGCTGACGGGACACACGTACCGGGTGCTGTACCTGGCGTGCTCGCCGGACGGACGCACCATCGTGACAGGCGCTGGGGACGAGACGCTGCGGTTTTGGAACGTGTTTGGCGACTCCAAGGCGGGGAGTCGGGGCGGCGGACTACTCGACGCTCTGTCGCAGCTGCGGTGACTGTACAATAGCTATTTATTAATGACTGACGAGCCACAGCGAGGTGTTGAGTCTCTTTCCCATGGTCTCCGGGCTGTCGCTGCCCACCGTTCGGAATGCGGTGACGGCGTCACGCTGCACGGAACGCAGCGAGCAGCAGGCGCACCTTGGGGGTTACTGCCGCCCAGCGGGGAGCGAGAGGGTGGGGGCGGCGGACGAGACGAGAGGGGAGGACGTGAGAAGAGTGACCAGACGTGGGGTGGACGAGGTGAGGGGATGACGAGACGTGAGGGGACGAGACGGAATCGGCGGGGCACGAGCGTGCACGTCTCCTGGCCACCGGGAACGCTACCGAATAGAGAAAACTATCTCTGCCGACTCTTACCGTTAACTGCAACGGCACCGCCGCGCTGCGATGCTTAGCCGTTGACAACCGACGATGGAGGGGTTGACTTTCCCGTAACTGAAGCTGCGTGGTCCTTCCCGTCACTGATGGGAATACGCTGCTTACGAGAGCGTGCCCGCGGCTGCGCCATCAGCAGCTCGAGGACCTTAGTCATATCTGGAACCACCTTACGCGATACGAACCGCATCCGCTGACTCAGCAACGGTCCGAACAGCCGGGAAAATAAGACCCCCTCCGACTGAGTCAAACAGGGGCCCGACGGCGCGGGGAAAATCGCATATAAAGCCGTCGCCTCGCCCGGTGGCCCTGGCCCGCTCCACAGCATCAGCGCCCTTAGCACCCCGGTAGCCTCCCTTCTTCGTTCGCCACCGCCGTGCTCATCCCCTCTCTTTTCGCTGCCCCCACACCCCGCCGCGCACGCGTTTCTTTTTCCTGAAAGTTTTTTCTCTACCCCATTAAGCGGAACCCGAACCCGTTAAATAGCCGGACACCAGCTGCGACTCGGACATCGCTCACACGCCCATAATGACTGCTAGCAACGGAACGAACGGACACGGCAAGCCCAAGGCCCTCGACCTCACCCACCTCCTCTCCGAGGAGGCCAAGCGCCGCCAGAACTCGCGGCTCAAGGAGGCCTTCAAGTACTTTGGCCGGCCCGAGATCGTCCCCCTCGGCGGCGGTCTGCCGCTCGCCGACTACTTCCCGTACCTCAGCGTGGCAGCTGAGGCCCCGGCGCCCCCCTTCAAGAACGGCATCAGCGCGGCTCCCACCAGCGACGCCGAGACCACCAAGATCTCCGTCTGCAAGAGCGCGAAGCTGCTCAAGACCGACGACGTGCCCCTCCAGACCTCCCTCCAGTACGGCAACTCGTCCGGCGCTGCGCCGCTCAACGAGTTCATCAAGGAGCACACCGCCCTCGTCCACAACGTCGCCTACGAGGACTGGGACATCATCACCACCGTCGGCAACACCCAGGGCTGGGACGCCACCCTGCGCAACTTCACCAACCCCGGCGATGTGATCCTTGCCGAGGAGCACAGCTTCGCGTCCTCCATCGAGGCTGCCCACGCCCACGGCCTGTCTGTCGTGCCCGTGCAGCTCGATCTCGAGGGCATTGTCCCCGAGAAGCTCGAGGAACAGCTCGCCAACTGGGTCGGCCCTATGCCCCGTCTCCTCTACACCATCCCCACTGGCCAGAACCCTACCGGCTCGGTGGTGTCCAAGGAGCGCCGTGCCGCCATCTACAAGATCGCTCAGAAGTACGACTTCCTTATCGTTGAGGACGAGCCCTACTACTTCCTCCAGATGGACAAATACTCCACCAACGCTGCCGAGCGCGAGCACCCGGACATGTCGCACGACGAGTTTCTGCACAACCTCGTCAAGTCCTATCTGGACATCGACACCGACGGCCGTGTCATCCGCCTCGACTCGTTCTCCAAGGTGATTGCTCCTGGCACTCGTCTCGGCTGGGTTGTCGCCCAGGCCCGCTTCATTGAGCGCTACCACCGCATCCATGAGGTCACCATCCAGGTGCCCTGCGGCTTCACCCAGTCGCTCGTGTACGGCCTCCTGAGCCGCTGGGGCCAGGCTGGTTACCTCGACTGGCTGGTCGGCCTGCGCAAGGAGTACACCCATAAGCGCAACATCGCGATTGACTCGCTGCGGCGCCATGTCCCCGAGGGCATCATCTCGTACATTCCGCCCACCGCAGGTATGTTCTTCTGGGTGAAGCTGGACGGCCGCAAGCACCCGCAGTACCTTGAGAAGTTCGACCGCGACACAGCCGCGCTCGAGACTCACATCTTCGAGCAGAACCTGGCTGGTGGCGTGCTTCTCATTCCTGGCCACTGGTTCAAGGTTGCGGACACCACCGTCCCGCCCCAGAAGCCCCTTGAGATGGACGACGACGACAAGCATGCGCTCTACTTCCGCGGCACATTCGCCACTGTCACGGCAGAGGATCTTGACAAGGGCCTGCAGCGGTTCGGCCAGGTCCTCAAGAAGGAGTTTGCTCTTTAAATAATGCATCATAGAGGACATGGAGTCAAAATAGTATTTGTGTTTTTGACATGCTTGGGTTTTGGTTGGATGCTCTTCTCGTGGACCCACGTTGTACGTTGCAGTGTCGTCGCTGGGCTTTTGCCTTGAGGGCTCTGTGGCCTCGGATGTTCGTTCATGAATGGCCGGTTTCACGACAGTGGTGTGAACGGTGGGTCTGGCATGGGACTGTAGCCCGTCGCGCGATGGAAACGATCTATTGCGGTACAACGAAGACTATAATACACTTATTGCTGAGAGGTTGCGGTTTCGTCAAGGCGCTGCTCGAGGTTGCGGCGCTGGCGGTCCTGCCACCGAGCGAGTTTGGCGTTTTCGTGCATTTTGAAGCCAAAGATCTTTGGCACAAAGCGGTCCATAGGCTTGGACGGCACGAGATGGGGGAATACTTGGAACAGCATGCCGGGAAATGAGGTCCCGAAGTAGGCCCCGTCGATGTTGGCGTGACGGGAGCTCTTGGGGTTGTAGAGATCTTCGCACTTGGCGCAGTACAGCTTCACGGCCGACTGGCGGGCCACGTCGTGGAGGCCCACGGGCAGCAACGGGTGCATGTGGCAGTGCACACGCGGGCACCTGCCAAATACACAGTTCTTGTACTTGTCGAGCATTTTCTGGAGGCCCCGGGCGGTGAGGATGTACCGGGCGTGCACCAGGCCGTAGAGGTGGCGAGCGGACCGTTCGATGGCATCCCGCTCCTCGTCGCTGCAATCAAGGTCGAAACAGTCTGTGATAAGGTCTATGGCGTACTGGAGGTTTTCGACCTCGGCGTTGAGGCCGGTCAGGTTGAACCTGTCGAGGATGAACTCCTCATCTATCTCGCAAAAGTACTCGTTCCCACGCTTGCTCAGGAACCAGTCGATCCAGTACTCCTCTGTCACGTCGGAGCCCGTCCCGTTGAAGTCCTCCATGGTGGCTTTGGTGTCGCCGTGTTGCGCTCGTGCGGCTCAAACGTCCGCCGCACGCGCCTGAAATTAGAGACCATCAACCTCCACTGTCAAGCGCGAGGGAGCCGTCACGGCTGGGCCAATTCGACGCAGGATGCACTTTGTAAAGCCGTCATGGCTCGTTCACTCCGATGAGCACCGCAACTACGAGGTCTACTCCGTGGACGTGTCGCCGGACGGGACGCGACTGGCCAGCGGCGGCCTCGACTGCAAGGTCCGCGTGTGGAGCGTCAAGGCCGTCCACGAGTGTCTACAGGGCACGGCGGCGCACGACATGCCGCGCCAGCTCTGCTCCATGACCAGCCATACGGGTGCCGTGACGGTCGTGCGTTTCTCGCCGAACGGACAGTTCCTGGCGTCCGGCAGCGACGACCGTGTGGCACTGATCTGGCAGCTCGACGAAGCTCGCTCCCGGCTGCCTCGCAAGGAGTTCGGCTCGCACGCCGAGCCCGAGACTGAGACGTGGGTGGCTCGGAAGCGACTCGTGGGCCACGACAACGACATACAGGACCTGGCCTGGGCCCCCGACAACTCCATTCTCGTGACGGTGGGTCTCGATAGCACTGTGATCATATGGAGTGGCACGACTTTCGAAAAGCTCAAGCAGTTCAATTTGCACCAGAGCCATGTCAAGGGCATTTCGTTCGACCCAGCAAACAAGTATTTTTGCACTGCATCGGACGACCGTACGGTCCGTGTGGTGCGCTACCACCGCGCGTCGGGCGCTGGCTCCGACATGTCGTTCACTACAGAGGCTGTCATAGACATCCCGTTCAAGGGCTCCCCCATCAGCACTTATTTCCGGCGCTGCTCGTGGTCGCCAGACGGCAACCACATTGCGGCTGCCAACGCGACAAACGGGCCCGTCGCTACTGTCGCCATCATCGACCGTGGCACGTGGAAGAGCGACATATCGCTGGTGGGCCACGACGCCCCGTGCGAGGTGGCGACCTTTTGCCCACGCATATTCTGCACCTCAAAGCAGGGCATGGAGCACCTCCAGCGGCGAGCCGACGGCGTGGATGTGAGCGACGACGCAGAGGGGGCGCGTGCGGCCGCTGCGATGGTGACTGTGATTGCGACCGCTGGCCAGGATAAGACATTGGCCATCTGGAACACCCACAAGCCGCGGCCTGTGCTGGTGGCGCACAGCGTCGCCGACAAGGCCGTGACCGACATTGCGTGGTCGCCTGACGGCCAAAGCCTGTTTGCCGCGTCCCTCGATGGCTCGATCGTACTTGCTACGTTTGACGAAGGCGAGCTCGGATGGGTTGTACCGCTCGAGGAGAACGCCGCGCAGCTGGGCCGCTACGGAGGTGGCAAGGAGACAATGCAGGTCCCCGAGTCTGTTGACCAGCTCGAGCTGGAGAGCCTTGTCCAAGACAAGGAAAAGGCCGAGGGCCAAAAGCGCATCGACGACCTTATGGGCAACGGGACGACAAAGAACGCCCCCAAGCCTGCACCAGCGCCAGCGGTGACAAAACCGACACCGGCCAAGGCTGCGCCGCCCCAGCAGCGACAGCCAGTGCAGCAGAAGGTGACAATCACCAAGGACGGGAAGAAGCGTGTCGCACCACAACTGTTGACGACATCGGCACCCGATAAGGCAGGCTTGCAGAACCAAGGTACTTTCCAGGAGCCTGTCAAAGGCGCTGTCGTGTTGCCGTCGATGGAATATTCCAAACCGTCGTACGCCCTGCCCAAGGGCGGCGTAGCGTCGCTGCTGGTCGGATCGAAGCGGCGGCATGACGACGAGGACGATGGCGCTGCACCGTCCAAGAAGCTCAAGAATATGGAGGACGTGCCCGAGTTCATTAGACCGGCAGTTGTTGCACCATCAACGACTACGTCGCAGATCAGACTGGCTGTGCCCAAGGTCCGCACGCTCCTCAGCCGCACATCGCGGCCTGGAGAGCGAGAGTACGGGTCGGACATACGGTGGCGGCTCACAAAGCCGGCAGTGGCCGAGACGCCGGCGCCGAGTGCGGCATCAGACTACGTGCTCGAGGTCCGCAACGGGAAAGGCAACGAGGAGGAGCCCACCAAGGTGAGCGTGGTCCACAGGGACCAGACTGTATTTGTGGACTTTCTGCCCAAGTACGGGCATCTTTTGGCGGGGAGCAATGACAGTTTCTGGGCTGTGAGCACCGAAGACGGTGTGATTCACGTGTACAGCCCCACGGGTCGGCGGATGATGCCGGCAATCGTGGTGGGAGCGCCACTGTCGTTTTTAGAGTCGCAGGGCTCGTACCTGGTGGCGGTGAGCTCGCTGGGTCTTGTTTCAGTGTGGGACGTGATTGAGCGGCGGACGCTGATCCCAAACGGGCCTGTGTCGCTGGCGCCGGTGCTGGACGTTGGCAGCCGGTACGAGAGTGCGCAGCTGCTGCGCGGGCCCGCCGTCACGCACTGCGGTGTGACGGCGGCGGGGCGGGTGGTTGTGACGCTGAGCAACGGGCAGGGCTTCACGTACGACCCGGGGATGTGCGCTTGGCACCGGATTTCCGAGTCGTGGTGGGCGTTTGGGTCGCAGTACTGGGACTCGTCTGGCGCCGTGGTGGGCGGGGACGGGGCGGACGGGGTGGTTGGGATGGTGGAGCGACGCACCAACGAGGAGGTGATGGTCAAGGGGAGCCGGGGCCGGGCGTTGCAGCGGCTAGCGAAGAACACGATGATGCGGGAGGGATTTGAGGGATTTGAGAGCGTGGTGAGCATGGCGCACCTGGAGAACCGGATAGGGGCGGCTGTGATGCTCGAGTCGCCTGCTGAGCTTCGCGTGTTTTTGGTGATGTATGCGCGCAAGTTGGCCGAGGAAGGAGCGTCGGCGCGGCTAGAGGAGCTGTGTCGGAGCCTTTTAGGGCCGGCGGCGATTGTTGAGGCGGGTGGCGCGGGCTGGGAGCCGGCTGTGTGCGGGCTAGACAAGCACGACCTGCTACGAGAGATTGTGTTTGCGATTGGCAAGTATCGCGAGGTACAGCGGGTGGTCGGCGAGTATGCGCGGGCATTAGACATATTGAGTAATTGATGGTGTGGCGACAGACCTGGCGGACAGACGGTGACGGTGCCAGACGGCCAGCGTGCGAGCGGGCCAGACGGCCAGACGGCCAGACGTGCCAGACGGTGGATCACACGGCCGAGACGTGCCTGACGGACAGGCGGTGGACAGGCAGTGACAGAGGGCGAGGGTGGAGAGACGGTGACAGACGGTGGCGGTCGAGACATGCCCAACGGTGGAGCATGCCAGACGGTGGGACGTGCAGACGGTGGAGACAGTGCCGGCGACGACGGCCAGCGACGACTGCCAGCCGACGGCCAGTCGACGGCCAGACAACGGCCAGACGGCCGGACGACGGGCGACGACGACACCGGGACGACCGCCGGACGACGGCAGACGGCGCGGACAGCGGCAGACGCGCCGAGGCTGGAACGTGCTCGAGGCGGCGGGCGGACATTTCCCACTGCCCGTTTGGGCAGCAGAGATGGGCCGCAGCCCGCGCACGCGGCCTGTGCGAGGCCCGACCGAGAAATGTGCGTTGCAATGGGCGGATGCTCCGCCCGATGGGGTGTAGCCGGGCTCCAGCGGGGGAAGGCTGTCGGAGGAAGGCTGTCAGACGATCTGGCGGGCCGTCGGAGGACAGGCCGGCGGACAGACGATCAGACGGCCGACAGACGATCAAACTGGCCTGTCAGGACGTTATCCCAGATGCTGGACGTAAAGCCCGGACGTAAAGGGCGGACGTAAAGGACACGAGGCCGAGCACGCCAAATGCCACAGACGGCGGCCCCGCCACACGCTACAGGACGACGGCCAGAACTGCCACAGCCAAGGCCACCCCAAACAAACAGCCAGCCACCACCACCACCCCCTGAATTCCTTTTCCCGCCGTGCTTTTTTTGCGCACGTCGCATGCGGCTGTGGGTGCGATAATTGCAGGCGTTGCTTTTTCCCCATCAGGAGCGGCCGGTCGCAAACCCGAGGGGGAACATCTCGACCGACGCAAACGGGACTGGGTGGCTCGTGCTCGCGGCCCCCTAATGACCTGCCGGCGGCCGGCCTCGTCGCACCACACCGTCACACCACACCGCCTCAACCTCGTCGCACCACCACAACCACCACCGCCATGTCCGACGTTACCATGCCCGTGTCGTTCGACACGGCCCTCGGCACGAACTTCACGGACCCCCAGTGCCCCATCTTCTTCCAGAGCTTCCTCCGCAACGACTCGTTCGTCCAGTGCTACCCCTTCTCCTTCTACCTCCAGAACTCCCAGTCCTACTTCCAGATGGTGAAGAAGGGCATCGACGTCGTCGAGGACATCGTCGCCGTGTCGTGCGACGTCGACGTCGACCACTGCACCACCATCATGAACGACCTCGGCCGCCGCCTCATCTCGGCCCGCGGCTGCTACGACGACTACCAGAACCAAAACCCCCTCGTCACCCAGGCATACGCTGACTTCATGGCCTACCCCGTCGTCTACAACAGCATCTGTCTACCGCTCGACCCGGACACCGCCCCAGACACCGCCAAAAACGCCACCGCCCCCACTGCCCGTCGCCGCGCTCTGCGCCGCCGCGCGCGCGCCCTCCGCAAGCGCGTGTGCGCAGCTGCGCGTATGTCGTGGCACCCCCACTCCCACCCACCTGCTGTCTGGCCCCTCTACCCTGAGGCGCCATGCATGTCCAGCTTTCCTTTTTTTTTTTTT